>ML841808.1:61918-84562 GCA_009831015.1 Picea engelmannii | reverse complement strand
ATACGAGCGAATATCTGGTAAACTACGCAATGAATATGACCAGATGTTCAAATACAAGTGAATATTGCCATCATATAATATTGAAATTCCTTGTCAAATCAGAAATTGCAATCCACGTCCTTCTAATCTCATGGGGTTGTCACCGGTGTCACCTTCTACCAAAGTCAAACCCCGATGCACCTTCTATGGCAAACGTGAGATCAGATGTCTGCCTTGCATTCTCAGGTGGCTACGCCTTTTCTCTTGATGCGTGATGTGCAAAATAACGCTGGTTATTTTCCAGCCACCTAGACTTTATTGTTTGGAAGATATGATGTCTGCAATATGTTATCCCGTATACCTTACTTAGCACTTACATTTGTCGCGGCCAGCTGAAATTGATCGACTCCTTACAAGTCTGATAGTCAAGTATTTTATATGCAGTAACAGTGAAGGATATTGCCGCTTCATCCGTCACGTACTAGCTGCTACTCTGTTACTTTTTGTAGTTAAAATGAGCGGCCGATTGTGTCTACTGGTTGTAGTCGCTGCCTTAAGCACTGTGATATGCAACCTACAAATGGTTGCAACAGGTACCAGTATTGATGGAACGATTCAAGGATTTATGGTTCCACATAATGAGGCAAGGAGCCAAGTGGGAGTCCCTCCACTGAAATGGGATGTCAAGCTTACAAATTATGCACGTACTTATCCAAGGGAAAGAAGGGGTGACTGCCTGCTTCAACATTCGGATGGTCCCTTCGGAGAGAATATATTCTGGGGGAGTGGCAGAGGTTGGAATGCTACAGAAGCTGTTGGTGCATGGGTAGATGAAAAGAAGTGGTATAATTATGCAAATAATAGTTGCATCTCCGGGCAAGACTGCACCCACTACACTCAGATTGTTTGGAGAACAACAACTAAAGTTGGATGCGCAGTCATCAAATGTAACAGCGGTGACACCTTTATCACATGCAATTATTATCGTCCTGGCAACTATGTTGGAGCCAGACCGTACTGAGACCTGCAGCCCACCATTTACCATTCATTCTTGCTCCTGGATTTCCAGTTTCCCGTTGACATTGATTTCATTGTTTCACGGGACCATTTTGATTCTTTATTATATTCATAGTCTTCCATTACTATATATTTCATTCCTCGGTTGTAATTGCAGATATCCTTTTTTAATATTTGTATCGATTGATGATTTTTAGATGTAAGTATTTCAGCATTACACAAATGAATATCACAATTTTCTAGTACTCAACAAAATTGATAATCGATTTTGGATCCGACTCTGACATAACCTGCTCTATTATTATTTTGTTGTGGTAAAGTTTAATGTAATGAATTCAAAAATACAAAATTATAATAAATTGTAACGTTAGTTAAAATTAAAAATTGTAATTTAACTTTGTACCAAATTTTCTTTCCATTATAGGAATGTATTCAAAATATCAATATTAATCAAATTTTCCTGGAGCCCACCATTTACCTGTCGTACCATGCATTAACGGATCAGGATTAAATATGGTAGAATTATATTAACGCCTAAAAATTGTATTCAAAATATTAATACTAATCAAATTTTAAAAATGAGAAAAACCTTTATTAGCCTTGTTCTACCATGCACTAACGGATCAAGATTGAATATGGTAGAATTATATTAACGCCTAAAAATTGTACGGAGATTTTGTCAAATTTGTAGCAAAAGGAAAGTCTGTGTGGTGTAAGGTTAGCATATTCAATGGACTTGTTTTCTACTTTTATAAAAGACTTCTCTTCATATTAGAAATATTGACCAGATTTTTAATGTTATCAGATTTTTTTATTATTTAAATTGATTTGGAATTAAAGTATTTGGAAGGCTGAGAAATGAGTCCTATGCATTTATATTAATCAACTATTTTTATAAAGTGGTATGTATTTATATTAATCAACTATTTTTATAAAGTGGTTGTTGTTAATTCATTCTCAACATGTCTTGAGAAACATCATTAATACATAATGTATTAATTAATTATTATATCAATTTAATATATAATAAAAATAATAATGTATATATGCAATATATAAATTAAAATAATAATTTACATTAATGTATAATGTAACGTATTAATTAATTGATACATTAATACTATATTAAATACTTCAATAAATATATTAAATGCATTAATAAAATGTTAATCCTCCTATTGAAATCTGTGGATTAATCAACTTTTTAATCATAAATTTCAATCTTAGAGGTTGCAATTGAAGATACTTGCATATTCTTCCTCCTCGTCTCTAATCAATACATAAAAATAACAACAAAAATTATTGAAATAACAAGATTGGACAGATACATATGGTTGCGTGGATGTGAACTGCTAGTATCAACCTTGTTTGCAGCCATCATTTTTTTAACAGGGCAGATGCTTATGCACACTTGGATGTGAAGTGTGTGGGCGTTTCAACCTCCCCTCCACGTAGATGTGAAGTGAAGAGCTTTGTGTGGGCATGTTTTTTGTGTGGGTGTTTCAATTCATTGTGCAAGTGCATAGGTTATTAGGGTTACTGTTATAAACAATTTAATCTTTAAAAAATTATAAATATATTTAATTTTATATTAATTAAATATAATTAAATTTTACTTTAAATATAATTTAAATATAATTTTAAATCTTATTTTTAATATAATTTTAAAACTTATAAAATTTAAATATAATTTTAAATCTTATTTTTAATATAATTTTAAATCTTATAAAATTTAAATATAATTCTAAATCTTATTCTTAATATAATTAAATATAATTTTAATATAATTAAATCTTATAAGTTGAAAAAAATTTAATCTTTAAAAAATTTAAATATATTTAGTTTTAAGTTAATTAAATTAATTAAATATAATTTTACATTTTATAATTTCATATTTTTAAAGGTAGTTATTATTTTTAAATAAAATTAATCATTTTACAATATAATTATTTTTTTAATTAAATAAAAATTTTGTTAAAAAATTTAATTTAATTTGATTAAATGAAATTTTATATTACAAATTTTGATCCATTTCAAAATCATTAAAATAGTGTTTTATTTTTTAATTTTAAAAGTCAGTTAATATGTTACATGGCGCACGAGTAAGTCCGGGTGAGAATCGAACATGAGACTTCATTTACAAATTTCCTTCTATTTACACAGCACTTGCCAATCCGTCTACACAGCATGTTACATTGTATATTAATATAAATTAATACTTTAATTTATATTAATATATTAATTCTTTTATAATATATGACTACTTTATTAATATATTATTTTAATAGTGTATTAATGTACTTTAATATTAAAAATTGTAAATATATTTAATTTTGAATAAAAACTACAAATTTTTTTATATTTAGATTTTTTCAAATATTTATTAATAAAATAATATGAATATATAAATTGTATTTTTAGTTTTTATATTTTTCTATTAAATATATTTTTCTTAATGAAATAATAGTAATAAACTATATTTTAATTTTTTATTTATTTTTCTATTTAATGTAATAATAGTAATAAATACTATTTTAATCCCCGGATGGGGTGCCAGAGGGCTCAGCGTGGCAAGCACTGGGTGAAGGTACAGGGCATCGTGGCATACTGCCACGTGATGGGCATGTGCCACATCCCACCACCTTACCCGAAGCATAAATGGTCATAAATCTGAAGCGAGGGCGCATTTATGCGACAATCCTCTTCCCTCCGCTGCGAATTCGTTTAAGCCGGTTCACTATGTCTGGAGCGCATTTCATTATGGTAGCTACAGAGCTCATCCCTCTGCAGCACGATTTCTTCTATGTTCTCCTCCATTGGCGCGAAGTGGCCCCTGCTATACTCCTCCATCGTTTGCTCTTAGTTCCCCTAGCCAGCTGCATTGAGCATTCAATGACTCGCCCCAGAGGCAGACCGAGGAGAGGCGCTCCCTGGAAGCCTAGACGACCCTCGATCACGCCTCCTGACTCGACCTCCACTGAGTCCTCCCCACGCCAGCAGACTAAGTCTCCTCCTGTCTCCATGCAAATCCTGCAATTCAATTCCATGGTTGTCATTCTGTGCACGCCAATTTCAACCCTCCGGCTCTCCCAAGATCCCCTAGTGTATCCCTCTAACCCCATGCCCTTTCACGACCCTTTGGGTGACAGGGGCGGCGACCCCTCTCTTCGTGGTGAGTCTGAGAGGGAAGCTCCACGCTTCCCTGAATCCTTTGATAGAGCGCGAGTCAAAGAAATCATGTATGTACTGCATGATTTGATTTTTGAACTAAGGCAAGAGGTAACGGATTTAAATTATCACCTCCAGGCCACGGACGCAAAGGTGGTGATCTTTCTCAGAATCATCTCGTCCCTGCACGAGGCATTGCTCTCCGAGTCTGACGAAACCAGTCCAATGGAGGACTCCAAGGCGGCTAAGGATGAAGATCAATGCAAGGTGCCGAGTCCAGCAAGAGAAAGATGGAAGAAGGACGCGCACGGGGACGACACCAAGGGAGCTGAGCGCAATGAGGACGATGGCAAGCAGTGGGACGATGGGCCGACATACATTGAGGAAGAGCCCTGGCAAGGAGACCTTCACGCCATGTGGTTCGGCTACGAGCCAGGTGTTTAAACTTTAGTATATGTTAGTCTTTAGAGTTTCCAGGTCTTGGATGATAAACAGTAGTAGTACTCTTTTAACTTATGACTGGTTTGACTAGTGGTTTGGATAGGCTGGCTGGACTGGTTTCCCCATGGCTGGGGCAGTCCAGTAACTACAGCCTGGTCAGATATGTATTGTGCTACTCTGCTTCAGATTTTGCAGGATCTTAATATAATTACTCATCTTATTTACAAAAAAAAAAAAATAAACACTATTTTAATTATTTATATATTAAAAATTTCTAGATTTCTTTTAATTATATGATATATAATTAAAAATATAGTTTATATAGTTATAAATGACCATAACACTCCTCTTTATTTTAATGGCTTATGGATTTGAATGAAAGTTTTCTATGGGTAGGAGACTTGTAACAATAATAAATTCTTATAACACTAATAAATCATCATCGAATTTCAAGTTGATTTTCTATCAATGTCTTTAGAATTAGTATAAATTGTCATCTGCAACTGGTAAAACAAGTTGATTTTCTTTAAATGTTCTTAGGACAAATATAAATTATCATCTATAATGTATAAATGAAGTAGATTTGTTATCAATATCCTTAGAACAATATAATTCATCATCTACAAAGATCCATATGATTTGTTATCAATGCTCCTATAATAACTATAACTCATTAAACGATTTGTTGTTACAATGTGATGAACATAGTGTTGAGTCTTTCAATTTGACGAACATTGCGTCGAGTTTCACAATTTAACAGACATAACCATATTTTCACAGTGTGATGAACATGACTTGCCATAACCATATTGTCGCAATCTGATGAACATAACCATAGTGTTGCAATGCCATGCACATGACTTGCCATAACCACATTATCACAATGTGACGAACATAACCATATTGTCACAATGTGATGAACATGAATGGCCATAACCACATTATCACAATGTGATGGACATAACCATATTGTCGCAATATGATGAACATGACCCGCCATAACCATATTGTTGAAATGTGATGAACATCGCCCCATTGTCGAAATAAATATCATGTCATCGCTATGTGATGAACATACGACATTTATTTTCATCACATATCCATTCGACATATGATGAACATACGACATTTGTGCTCATCACATTGCCACTTTTTACTTAAATCACATGTCATTGTAATGTGATGAACATAAACTCCGCGTCGCAATATCCCCATCATCGTTAATATGTGACAATAAATATATTGTCGTCGCAATGTGATGAACATAGCCCCATCATTACAATGTGATGCAAATATCCTCTCATCATATTGTGATGAAAATATCTTGTCGTTGTAATCTAGTGAACTTATCCCCTCCCTTGCAATGTGAAGAACATAACCACATTATCGCAATGTGAGGAACCTAGCCTTATACGCTGAACATACGATGTGACGAACATAACCATATTGTTTAAATGTTACGAACCTAGCCTTATACGCTGAAAATACAATGTGATGAACATAACCATATTATCACAATGTGACGAACATAAATATGGTTGACCTTGATTGACCATGACCATGGTTGACTATGGTTGAGCATGGTTGAACATGGTTGGCCATAACCATATTGTCACAATGTGACAAACACAACGATATTATCATGATGTGAAGAACATGAGTGGCCATAACAATATTTTTCGCAATGTGACGAGCATGTCTTGTCATAACCATATTGTCGCAATTTGATGAATATAACCATATTGTCGAAATATGACGAACATAACCTCGTCATCACAATGTGATGAAAATAACCATATTGTTGCAATGTGATGAACATAACCTCATCGTCCGAATCTGATAAACATATCCTCATCATCTGTGACACAAATATCATATCGTCATAATGTGAAAAAACAACATATGAACCTCGCCTTATATGTTGAACATATGATGTGACAAACATAACCATATTGTCGCAATGTGACGGACATAAATATGGTTGAACTTGATTGACCATGACCATGGTTGACTATAGTTGACCATGGTTGATAATGGTTGAACATGGTTGGCCATATGCATATTGTCACAATGTGACAAACACAATGATATTGACCATGACCATTGACCATGGTTGACAACGGTTGACTATGGTTGGCCATAACCATATTGAAAATGTGACGATTGACCATGACCATGGTTGACTATGGTTGACCATGGTTGACAATGGTTGAACATGCTTGGCCATAACCATATTGTCACAATGTGACAAACACAACGATATTTTCGCGATGTGAAGAACATGAGTCGCCATAAAAATATTTTTTGCAATGTGATGAGCATGTCTTGTCATAACCATATTGTCACAATTTGATGAATATAACCATATTTTCACAATGTGACGAACATGACTGGCCATAACCATATTGTCGCAATGTGACGAACATAACCTCGTCATCACAATGTGATGAAAATAACCATATTTGTGACATCCCCCAAAAAATAAAAAAATATTTTTGGAATTTAAATTTGCTGGAAATTTATTCCGTTTTTAGTAAATTCGAAATTGGAAATTTTTTGTCATTTATGGAAATTTCGAATTTCGAATTTAATAATTATAATAAATAATTATGACTGTTGGCAGGGATTTGATTTGTCCCAACTAATTATTTGACTATGACACTTGTATGAGAACAAAATATTTTATATTGATTGCAGGGGACAAATGGAACAACCATGTTAAATTTTAGCTGACCATGACTCCATGAGAGGGGAACATGTTGGAACTACCTCTAGGCTGATTTTTACAAGTGGAAAATCACTGATTTGGCCAGTGGCAGCCCCTGAAAATCAAGGATTTAGAAAGCTGCAAAAATTTCCAAGGGACGGAAAAAGACCTAGGCGAATTGATAAATAAGCATATGTGAGGAGGCAGGACGCTGCCAAGTATGCTCGGAAAGAGACTAATGATTTTCTTTCCCTTGTTGCTATGAACACTAAATGAGTGTGAGGCAAGAGGGATCTACTGAATTGAAGGACATTGCTAAAGAGGAGATTTCAAGTTCGCTCTCATGCATTCATGGTCAGGCTAGGGGGTGAGTCGGGCAAGTGATTTTGGCTACCCTATTCTATGGTTGTGAGGAACGTGGTTGTTCCCTTTGTCTGCCCACAATTTCATTTAGATATGATATTCTATCTCTCCCTCATTAAATGTTATGTTCTACAATTTGTTTGCTGCTATGAATAAATTTTGGGTAATTGCTATGTTCTGTAATTTGATTGCTATGAATAAATTCTGGTCGAATGTTATGGAAGGGAAAGGCCTACTAAATACTTCCTCACCTTTAGCTAGGAATGGACTTGTTTTATTGAGACGGAGTTTTGTGTGAACGCTAAGGTCATTGAGTATTTCACTAGTAAGATGAGTTATGCAGAAGATTTTACCCTCATAACGAGATAAACTACAGATTACACTTTGCTTTTGATTCATTCTGTTAAGTAAGGAAGATATTAATTGTTTTTGCGATTTGATTAAGGTCGAACATCCCAATATCTATGTTGAATGATAATTCCTGTAGGTATTTATAGTACACATCGATCCTCCAATAATAATCGCGTAAGTTCAAATTTCAAAGTAAATCCAGCCTGTAACACATAAATTATTCTTTACTTGCATATAGAACATGCACAGTTAAAACTAGCAACAGATACACAGTATGCAATAGGGGTTTTGTACAAGTGATAATTTGAAACTGAAGTAAACTGGTTAAAACATAGTCAGGGAATAAGATATTATATATATATATATATATATATATATATATATATATATATATATATATATATATATATATATATATATTAGCAGGGTATTAATGTTGAATCGGAAATGACCAGGTCTAGTCAACTATGTCTTAGCTGTGTTGAAAATAAATGTTAAACAATTCTGATGGAGGAGCATCACCAACGTCAAGCGAGTGTGGGGCAAGCGCAATGCATTTTGGGCATATGATGAATTGTTTAAAAACTTTTGAAGATAAATGCGCCAAAACTTAAATGTGATGGTTAAGGAGAGGCATACTAATAGATTGTAATCGGACCTTGAGCTATTCGCTCTCGTCCTTAGGAGACAGAAGGCATTTATGTTAGTAGGTAGATTTAATGCATAGATTAGACAGTTTAGAATGAGAGAGGGAAACAAAATATAGACACCCTCATTGTATTATTGTAATAGGAGAAGAAGAAGAGAATAGAGGAGAAGAGAAGAGAAGAATAAGAAGAAGAGAATAGAGGAGAGGAGAAGAGAAGAGAGAAGAACATTACCAAAAGAAGAGCACACAGAGCTGGAACATAGAAACTGTGTTTGAGAAACACCCATGTACAGAGATTTGAGTTAATAGAAGAAGTCTTTAATTCATATTCATGGAGTTGTGTTTGTTTCTTGTATGTGTATGTTGAGTGGTATGTTCATGGTTTTACTCTTTCTTTCATGCAATTGCCTTTATGCTATGTATGAATGATTTCTTGTTAAATGTTTGAAATATGCAAGGAAAGGGTAAAGGAATGAGTTTCAATTGTTTCTCTGTCTGAGTAATGATTCCTGCAAGGAGTGTAGTCGAATAGTCCACAAGGTGTGCGTTGACAAAGAATTCAGAGATTTGTCTCTGGAATTATCAGACAGGATAGCTTTTGTTCTCATTTCCTCTGAAGGAAAAATTTGACGTAGGAGTCGTGCAAGGTGTGCATAGACCGAGCTTAAATCCAAGGCTGAAGAACCTGAGAACTAATTAAGGTTTTCCACAAAGAGTGCGGGCAGGAGGTTCTTGAAATACTCGACGTCGTGGAAAACCTCTGAAGGATTCGAACTTGTGAAGTCGTCGAAGGGAAGAGGCGAATGGTCAAAAAATCTTCGTAGAAGATTTATGAAATCCCACCAGCCATCCGATCTGACAGAGAAGCGAGGAGGTTACGACTGGTTTCCAAGGTGCAAGCTTAGAATATTGTGAACCATCGGATCTTCACTTAGATACACGTCAGCCATCCGATCTGACAGGAGTTTCATGGGGTTTAAACCCTCTCAAGCTGAGCGAAGGTCCCGAAAGGTGTCAGGATATTGAGGTGTCAGAGTTCGGGATATCGAAAGTCCTGTGGACAAGAGATCGGGTAAATCCACAGTGAAAACCCCGAAACAAATCAGAACCGTCCATCTTTTGGGACATGTGGCAGGGATCGAGAGCCATCGGCATATCGAAAGTCTAGAGACCAAGAGTTTGAGACCTTTTGAGTCCCGAAATAGTAAAAGGATCACAATCGTTGATCTAAGGAAGGACGTGTGTCACGCGATCATCCAATTCGGAGATCCGGACATCAGGACTCACATAAGTGAGCATTTTTTACTTTCCATTTGGCGAAGTCCGAGACTTGATATGAACCATCCATCCATTTGGGACGCGTGGCAGAAATCCTTGAAGTCGAGGTTCGACATTTCGTGAGTCTTGAAGACAGGAAACACTTACATTTCAGAACTGTGATGTCTAAAATCCCGATAAGGAGGAAAGCTCCGTTATGGGGCCCAGCTGATGTCATCTCGTCATAACAGGAGGTCAGGAATCAGAACTTCGGAAATCCTGTGGGAAAGAACCCAAAGGCATTTGTTTTCCTGAAATTGCGAAGTGACAAGGACTGTCCATATTTGAGGATGTGTGGCAATAATCTCAACCTCCGGGGAAAGTCCCGAAAAGGAAATCATATCGAGAGATCGAAATTCAGAGGATCGGGGATCCTGAGGACAAGGGGTCAAATACATCTCGGCATCTAAAAGCCCGAAATCGCGAAAGGAGATATTATTGCGGTCATATAGGTGAGGTTCTATGTACCAAAAATCTAGCCAGAGGGATAACTGATGTTTAAAGCGCTTTTGGATATTGGGATATCAAAGATCAGGAAATTGGGAAGACAAAGGTTGTGACATTGGGATTGCGAAACCCCGAAGCCCGAAATTTCATTTTCCTGTTGTGAAAGGAACAACAATCGGGCCTAGAGGCTGTGAGGAGAAGAAAATACCCGTGGGTCAATTTTAATAGAGATTCCAGTGGAGAATCGAAGGAGCCACTTCGGCTCAAAGGTGAAATTTGAACGATCCGTAAAGACTGAGAGGTCAACGCAGAGATTGTGGCTGAGGTGAGGCACAGTCGGGGTCAGGTTTGGTATCAAAGCCTAGAAACGTTTCATTGCTTTCTGTAGTAAAGAAAAAAATAAATTCCCCATGCCGCCAAGAAGAAGGGACATGAAAACACCCAATCCGCCAGAGGAGAGGGAAATACCAAGAAGAAGAGGTAGGCAGATGCCTGACCCAGCCATGGCAAGAGAAATGCCTGATTTACGTGCCAGACTTGAGGACATGGAGACAACACAGAGACGCACAGTTGGTATTGGGGATCTTAGTGATTCCGAAAGCGAAATGGAAGTTGAACATGAAGAAGAAGAATTTGCAGCCGAAGATGCAGCAAATGAACGCCTACTCAGGGTTGTTGCAAGGATGGGTTCCAGGGAAAAAATGGACATTCTTGTTTATGAGGGAAACCTAGATGCTGAAGAGCTTCTAGACTAGATTAGAGCTCTGGATACTTATTTTAACTATGAATATGTCAAGGATGACAACAAGGTCAGACATGCTGTCACGAGATTATAAGGACATGCAGCATTATGGTGGGATGAACTACAAGCTGACATATGTTGCAAAGGCAAGCAAAAAATCAAGAGTTGGGATAGGATGATCACGAAGATGAAGGCGAAATTCATCCCCAGAGATTATCAAATTACTCTGTTCAGGAGAATGCAGAACCTGAGACCGAAGCTAATGACAGTGAAAGAATACACTGACCCTTTATCTGACCCACCTTTGCATACCAAAGGCGAACCTTCCTCTCATTCCCATAATTTTCGACCCCATCACTTTCACCATGACCTACACCTTTCGCGGGTGGATGTGACCAAATTTGATTGCTCGGATCCCATTGGTTGGGTAACTCAAATGGAACATTATTTCTCTTTGTATGAAATTACAAATGACTTGGCCAAACTCCGGTATGGTGTTCTCCATTTAGATCAAGAATGTTGGCAATGGTGGCAATGGATAAAAACTTCTCGTCAAGGGTATGTTTCTTGGACACACTTTGTGTCAAAGATTTATGAATTCTTTGACACTGACACTAACCATCTAGGTCATTTGAAAAAGTTGAAAGAATCTGGCACAGTGGAAGACTTTATAGCTTCTTTTGAGCAACTGGCTTTTCGTACAGAGGGCATGTCTGATGCTTTTTTCTGAGAATGTTTTATCAGTGGCCTCAAGGATAAGATTTGTTCTCATTTCCTCATGGCTCAGCCTCGAAGTTGGGTGGAGGCTACTAAAAGAGATAAGGAAGCACAAAAGGTTGTCTCTTCTCAAAACCAGAAACCCTCCTTGCACTAAACCAATAAATCTCACTCCTTCTACTCCACTAAAGATCCAAAAATTAACCAGGGATGAAATGGCTAAACGCCAACTCAAAGGCCTTTTTAATAATTGTGATGACAAATTTTTTCCAGGACACAAGTGTTAGGAACAAAATATTTTTATGTCCATCTCGAAGGATTTTTCAGAAGAGGATGTTGAAGCCCCCCTTGTGTCAAAGTCACCTGAACCCACCGACATTTCCCCTCCCTTAGACCCTCTCGAAGTAGAACTGGTCATTTCCCTAAATTCTCTCATTGTATTCTCTGCTCCCCAAACCCTCAAACTAATTGGCTACATCAAGCATAGGAAGGTAATCATTCTTGTTGATAGTGGAATCACCCATAATTTTATTCATCGCTGCATTTCCCAAGAAACTAATTGTTATATTCATGCAGTCAATAATTTCCAAATCATGATTGCCAATGGCGGGTCCATGAAATGTGGAGGGGGTTGTGAAAACGTGTGTCTCCAAATTGGTGATTACCACTTGAAATCTCATATGTTTGCTATCAACATGGGCGGTTGTGAAATTGTGTTGGGTGCAGAATGGCTAAGGACTTTGGGTCCCATTCTCATGGATTTTAAGGAATTAACCATGCAATTCAACCATGAAGGCCAACAATATAAGTTCCAAGGAATCACCGTCGGTTCCCCTAATATCATTAGTTCCCATCGCATGGAAAATATGCTCAAAAAAGTTCATTTTGGCGTTATTGCCCAACTCCATGCCATACAAGAAACTTAGACACCCTCTATGCCGCAGGACCTCCAATCCATCCTCTCTAAACATCAAGTGGTTTTTTCCACTGCCCTGGGACTCCCTCCTTCCCATGGTTTTCATGATAATTCCTTTCCCCTTGTCCCATGAATCCTTCCTCCTAATATCCATCCCTATCGTCACCCCTTTTCCCAAAAAAATGAAATTGAGAAAATGGTTCAAGAACTGCTTAACGCATGTGTTATCCATCCTAGTACGAGCCCCTACTCTTCTTCTATGGTCATGGTCATGAATAAATAAGGTTCTTGGTTCATGTGTCTCGATTTACATGCCCTCAACAAACTCACCATTAAAGACAAATTTCTCATTCCTGTCATTGATGACCTCTTGGATGAATTGAGTGGCGCCGAGTTCTTTACTAAACTTGATCTTCGTTCTCGCTACCACCAGATCTGTATGTAAGATGAATACATTCTTAAGAATTCCTTTTGAACTCATGAGGGCCACTATGATTTTTTGGTCATGCCCTTTGGTTTGTTTAATTCTCCCTCTACTTTCCAAAGCCTCGTGAATCACGTCTTCAATCATTTTCTATGTAATTTTGTCTTATTTTTCTTTGATGATATCCTCATCTATAGAAAAACCTGGACATACCATCTTTCTCATGTGGATCAAGTTCTCCATCTACTCTCTCAGCACCAAGTTTTCCTGAAACAATCTAAATGTGATTTTGGTGCCTCAGAAGTCGAATACTTGGGTCATCTTGTTGGCAAGCAGGGCATCAGGGTGGATCCTAAAAAGATTGAAGCTATGCAAGACTGGCCTCAACCAAAGACTCTCAAAATATTGCATGGATTTATGGGCTTAAATGGTTATTATCGCAAGTTTGTCAAGAACTATGGAAATATTGTGGCCCCTCTCACTACACTCCTTAAAAAAAATTCTTTCACCTGGACTCCAACAGTTGCTTAGTATTTTCAATCCTTGAAGATGGCCATGTGCACCACTCCAACCCTGACACTTCCTAATTTCACAAAAACCTTTGTCCTGATATGTGATGCTTCACGAAAAGGAATTGGCATTGTCCTTATGCAAGAGGGTAGACCTTTGGCCTTTACCAAAAAACAATTGTCTGGATGAAATTTGGGAAAATCAATCTATGAAAAGGAAATTTTGGATATTCTGCATGCAGTTGATCTTTGGCGCCCTTATCTATTGGCGAAATGATTCCGAATTAAGACCGATCATCAAAGCCTCAAGTATTTTCTCGAACAACACATTTCCTCCCGAGAGAAACAAAAATGGGTGACTAAGCTCTTTGGATATGGTTATGAGATCATTTACAAGAAAGGAAAAGACAATGTGGTTGTGGATGCAATTTCTCGAAAATATGAATTTTAAGGGTCCATTTTTTCTCTCGCCTTCATTATACTAGATTGGGTCCAAGTTGTTCGCTAGGATTGGCTACACGATCCCTAAATTTCACATCTCATACAACAATTGCAGTCCAATTATCCAGTTTCCCAGGGTACTCTTGGCTCCATGATGAGCTTCGATACAAAGGTAATTTGTATTTAAGTAAATAGTCAAAACTTAAATCCATGGTACTTTCTGAGCTTCATGCTACACCCACATCTAGGCACTCACGGTTTACCAAAACCTATGATAGGGTCAAACGTTCTTTCTTCTGGGAGGGTATGAAACATGACGTTCATAATTTTGTGGCGAAATGTTATGTGTGTCAATGCCACAAGGGAGAAACAGTCAAATCTCCTGGCACACTACAATCGCTTCCGATTCCACATGCTATTTGGCGGGATATCTCTATGGATTTTGTTGTAGGCTTACCTAAATTGGGCAATAAATAATTCATCATGGTGGTTGTTGATCGCCTTTCCAAGTATGCTCATTTATGTGCTCTTCAACACCCATTTACAACATCCATTGTGGCCCAACTTTTCATGGATCAGGTCTTCAAGCTTCATAGCATTCTGCATTCTATTGCTTCTCATCGCGACCCAACTTTCACCAGCAATTTTTGGCAAGAACTACTCAAGCTACAAGGCACCCAATTGCATATCAACACAACTTATCATCCCCATACTCATGGTCAAAATAAAGTTTTCAACAAGTGTTTGGAAACATATTTGAGGTGTTTTTCATTGGAAAATCAAAATGAATGGGATCAATTGTTGCCACTAGCTGAATGGTGGTACAACACTTTATACCATACAACTACCTGCATGACTCCTTTTGAAGTAGTTTATGGACAAAAGTCACCTTCAGTTCTCTCATATTTATTAGGTGTCTCGAAGGTTTAGGTGGTGGATCAAATGCTTACAGTTCGAGAAACTATTCTCTATACCCTCAAAGAGAATTTGGTCATGGCCCAGAATCGCATGAAGAAAAAAGCAGATCAAGGTCACTATGAACGTCAATTTGTAGAAGGGGATCACGTGTTTCTTCGGCTGCAACCTTACAAGAAAAATTCCGTCAATGCTGACCATTGTCGGAAACTGGCACCCAAATTTGATTTTTGGACTTAAACCCTTTTTAGTTCATGACTTAAGCTTTGGACCACTTCATGATTTTTCATTAGGATCGATCCCTCCCCTCCCATGACCAGACTGATGTGACACACCATTATCCTCACTCATGACCTCATGGGAATGACTTGGTGTCCTTGCTTACCTATCCAATCATTTTTTAAAACCGGAGCATTGCTCACTCATCAGGTGGTTACGTAGCACCTTACCCATTCATCATGATTTCCACCATAAGTTATGATTATCACAACTGATTTCATGTTCCATGTTTTCATTTCCAGGAGTTGGTTAAAGATACCTCCAATATCTCACATTTACAAGCCCTGATAACGGTTTTTTATTTGAAAATTCATGAATGTTGCGCTGCTCAAACTCATAGTTCTGACCAGGCCACAACAGTGCGACCAAATTTGATGTTGAGGTAGATTTGAGGGTCGAAATGTTTGCAACTTCATCCTGAGATTTCACTGAAGATTCCAACAAGTGTTCACTCCACAGGTATCCTGTGTTTCCTCCTTTGCACATTAATTTTCACAAAGAATTTGCACTCAGGTTTTGGTTTATCGGTCTTCCACAGTTGTAAGGGACTCGCCTTTGCATGATAGCCTTGTCTCATCTCTTTTTCAGACCCGTGAACTCCATTGCCTATATCTAGGCCTGATTACTCTCGTCTACCATAGCCATTGAGGTTGCAAGAACCTAAATAGCCTATCGTTTGCATACGCATCGTGCTACATAGAGGCGCTACTTAACCCCTTTGTGTCTCCCCTGCTTCCTTTCATTTTGGAGTTAAGCATTCTTACATAGGTACAAAGGGACAATCATGGATTACCCCCTCACTTTCTACACTCTCAAATACCTATACAAATCTAAGAGCGTAATTCCCACATTCAAGCTTGGCTTACTAGCACCAATCTATTTTAAAGGTCAACCCTGTACATTTGAAGCCCGATTTTAAGTCTTCCTAGTTATTACTATCCCATAATCCTTTAAAAGATATCATTCTAAGCCATGGAGACTGCTCAATCGAATAAGACACACAAAGCGGGCAAGGTGGTTAGGACAGAGCCTATGGACATGCATCTTTTTGATACAGAGCCCATGGAAAGAGAGGTTTTTCAAAGAGTGGGATGCCTTTCTTTATGTGAAAATATGCAAAGAGGCCATCCAAAGGTAACAATACAGTTTGCATTACATTTTGATGGCAGGAGAACTAAGGTTGGGGATTTGGAATTTGAGGTGACTGAAGCCTCTATCTCAGCTACAATAGGAATCCCCATTACAGGTGAAAAGTGGTTCAAAGCCATGTCTTTGAGTTCATCCTATGCTAAAGATCTCTTTAAACTTGAATACCAAGCCAATGATTTGTCTAAAAGTATGCCAAGGAATCAATTGATTGAATAGTTTGACAGAATATTGGAGATCATCCAGATATATTTTACATGTGAAGGGAGATTTAACACATTGTACCAGTACCATATAAGGATTTTGCTTCATTTTACTGGTATTGTTGAAATGAATATCCCCTATTATTTGTTAAGGAGGATAGGTAAATATTCAGACAGGATTCAATCCAAGTCTAAGGATGTGTATTCTAGCCTTTTCCACTCTGAACTGATCATAATTCTAGTTTCTGAGGAGTTGGGTAAGAAAGAGATTTCATGGGATCATTTTGTGGTTACTTCTTACTTCAATTTGGATTTAACATCTACTCCTCAATCACTGAATGAAAGTCCTTTATCACCCAACAGTGTTGTTAAAGAAAGGACCAATAGGAAGAGAAAGGGAAGAGCCCATGTTCAAGTTTCAGAGGTCAGCAAGAAGGTCACAGGAGATTAGGAGGAAGCTTGTCCTTTCCCACAAAGAGATTTTTCACCACCTCCTCCAACAGGGTTAGAAGAGGTTCCTTTTTCTACCAAAACTACATCCAAGAAAGGGAAGAAGACAGACTTCCCCTCTTCTCCTCCAGTAGTCAATACCAAGGGAAAAAGACCTTTCACAAGATCAACAATTCCTAAGGGAGTTGTTGAAGAACGGTTTCTACCTGAGATCGTTGTACAAAAGAAGAAGGGTGAAGGCATTGGAAAGCCTGTGGAAAGAAAAGAGGAAATCCTTGTGAAAAATAAGAAAGAGAAAAGCAAAGCCACCAAGAAGCTTGATGAACTCGACAAGGAAATTCTTATGCATATGGAAGAGGAGACCAAGAAGAAACCTATTGAGACTATGCATGTCACTACTCCACCTGATAGTCAGACCTTCAAAAGACTTATCAGGAAACTTAGGGATGAAAGAAAAGAAGTGGCTCAGTTGAAAACAAAGGCCATGTCTGATAGGGTGAGAATGAAAGACCTCATGGATGGCTACAACCATAACCTTGACTTGGCAAGGTTTGCAACAAGAAAGGCCCAACCCCTTCACAGGCAGCTCCAGAACCTTTATAGGTAGAATAGAGGTTTTCAATCTTAGAACATGAAACTTGCAAGTATTGGTTGAAGCTGCCATTGAGAAAGAGACATCAACAGTCAAATCGAGCATAGCCCCAGTCAAGAAGTCTGTCATTGCTAAAAAGAAGAAGTCTGTTGTGCCAAATGAAGATCCTCCTTCTACCAGAAAGTGTGTGAGGTTAAGTGTCAAGGTAACAAAATAGTTGGTGAAAGGTGAACCCCATTTTGTGAGGATGTTTCATTTTTGAGAGGGTAAACATTTTTTCAAATGTTACCCCTGCCATAGATATAGGCTTCTAAGCGTTTAATTATCAAAGTTTTGGGATTTTGCGAAGTGCTAACTCCCTCAATGGTACAATGCACTACCTACAATAGGCGATCATGGTGGTTGTTGATCGCCTTTCCAAGTATGCTCATTTCTATGATCTTCAACACCCATTTACAACATCCATTGTGGCCCAACTTTTCATGGATCATGTCTTACAACATCCATTGTGCTCTTCAACACCCATTTACAACATCCATTGTGGCCCAACTTTTCATCCATTGTGGCCCAACTTTACAATGCACTACCTACAATACGCGATCATGGTGGTTGTTGATCGCCTTTCCAAGTATGTTCATTTCTGTTCTCTTCAACACCCATTTACAACATCCATTGTGGCCCAACTTTTCATGGATCAGGTCTTCAAGCTTCATGGCATTCTGCATTCTATTGTTTCTCATCGCGACCCAACTTTCACCAGCAATTTTTGGTAAGAACTACTCAAGCTACAAGGCACCCAATTGCATCTCAGCACAACTTATCATCCCCATACTAATTGTCAGAATGAAGTTGTCAACAAGTGTTTGGAAACATATTTGAAGTGTTTTTCATTGGAAAATCAAAATGAATGGGAT
The DNA here is from genome assembly GCA_009831015.1 of Picea engelmannii. Classification (NCBI taxonomy): domain Eukaryota; kingdom Viridiplantae; phylum Streptophyta; class Pinopsida; order Pinales; family Pinaceae; genus Picea; species Picea engelmannii. The sequence continues at coordinate 65,875 of ML841808.1, read as the reverse complement.
CAATTGTTGCCACTAGTTGAATGGTGGTACAACACTTCATACCATACAACTACCTGCATGACTCCTTTTGAAGCAGTTTATGGACAAAAGCCACCTTCATTTCTCTCATATTTATTAGGTATCTCGAAGGTTTAGGTGGTGGATCAAACGCTTACAGTTCGAGAGGCTATTCTCTGTACCCTCAAAGAGAATTTGGTCATGGCCCAGAATCGCACGGAGAAAAAAGCAGATCAAGGTCGCTATGAACGTCAATTTCCAGAAGGGGATCACATATTTCTTCGGCTACAACCTTACAAGAAAAATTCCCTCAAGGCTGACCATTGTCGGAAACTGGCGCCCAAATTTTATGGTCCTTATTCCATTCTCAAGCATGTGGGACAGGTGGCCTATCAGTTAGCTTTTCCCAGTCATTCTAATCTACATCCTATTTTTCATGTTTCTTCCTTAAAAAAGGTGAATGGAACTAAGTGCCAAACTCAAACCAACCTTCGCGAGTTAGACGAAGAAGGTTCCATTTGGCTACAACCAGAAGTAGTTTTAGACCAGCGTGAGCATCATCTGCGTTAGTGAACCATCAAGGAAGTGTTAGTCCAGTGGAAAGAAACAACCCCAAAAGATGCCACTTAAGAACCAGCTACCATTCTGCAACAATTTCCACATCTCAATCCTTGAGGACAAGGTTGTTTTTAATGGGGGGGGGGACATGTTAGGGACCTAACCCCTCATGTAGGTAGAATAATATATTCTGATGTAATAAAGGTCAATATTAGTAAGGCCTAGAAATAAGGAATAATAAGTCAAATGTAAGAAGACGTAATAGAAGCGTTCACTTCTAAAAGGATTTTCCTCTAGATGGTTCTTTTGATAGACATATTTAGTATAAATAGGAGTCGAGGGTATGAGAACTGTTGTCTTGGATATTATTGTAATAGAGCTTTGCTCAACTGGAGGTTGCCCCATCGAAGAGGCAACTGAACATTTCTCTCAGTAATCGAAGTGCTCATTCTGATGTTATTCTCATATCATTTTGGTGTTATTGTGGTGTTGTTCTCGTTATATTGTTGTTTATCTTCCATTTATATTTTTCATACTTTTATATTTGAAATATTACATGGTCATTTGTGGTTGGTAGGGAATAAGCACTCGAATTAAGGTTAGATTTAGGGTTACAAAAGGGGATGAAATGAAAGTGTTTCTCTACGTTGAATTCTACATTGAGATCATGGAGGAAACTTTGGTATGTTGTAATTATATCAAACAATGCTACTTCATTGCAAAAATATTGAGCAATCAAAAACTAAATTAATGCAAAGTAAATATTCATAATATTTGATCTAGATTTGTAGTTGTAGATTAGTAAACACCTCTATATACTACTATGTACTTTTCCCTTGAGTTTCTCCTAGCTAGAACTAGTTACACATTAAGTTAGATAAATAATACGGAGGGTAAAAAAATATTTTCAAAGCGACCACAATCCATCCCATGTACTGATGCACCCCAATTCGTGAGTGATGGATTTATCCTCATTGAGTTCAATGCAGATCTCTAAATTAGTGCTAGTATATAGAGTTGATCTTCAGTGAGAGCTATATAGGTTTGAAAACGAGCTGGTAGGTTATAAATCCAAGAATCTAAAATGCATCCATGCATTTGTCCACCATATTTAGGAAATAGGAAGGAATGTGCAAAGATTTAAAAAAAGCATCAAGAAATCCCATTTTGATGTCCACATTTAGGCATCATGTTATGTGATTCCATTATGGTTTTTTTAGCTAAAATTTGTTCATTCTTACCATCACTTTGTGGAGAAAATAAGCAATATCTTTTCACTTTTTACATTGTTTCAAATGTATGAACATTGTATTCAAAAAATTTATTCTTTTCACACATTGCTCATATTTTTCAATGTAATGATTTCAAAGTTTTTGTTTATTAGATATAATGATATGAATTTACTTTGAAAATATTTGGTTTCTTCATATCTATTCATTTTAGAAACAAATTTTATTTTATCCCAATTTATATAAGTATGAGAGAGCCGTAATTTGAATAAGTACCAGAGAGCCGTGAAACAGTTGAGCCAGCTTAGCAATGTTGATAGCCAAAATAAGTTCAAGCTAATTTACCAAGCTTAATGCATCTTCTCGTTTTAAATCTCATAAAGAAGGTCCACTACATTTAGTGATTATACTTTTCCATGCATGGTTTGATAAGTAGTGTAAATTTTTAATTCTCCCTATCCGTTAGATTTGTCTTTATTCACCCTATGGGATTTACCATTTACATGGCCTTATACCATTTAGCATTTACATGAAGGCATTTAGCATAAATGCATGTAAGAATGAACATAATGTATTTATATTTAGGTTTAGGCCAATTTAGAACTCATTTACAATAGATCTAAATTATCAAATTATCTATGGACCTTCAATTATCAAATTATCTATGGACCTTCATCAAACAAATGTATAATATCCAACAAAAATTATGTAAATGTCCACGTAAATAAAATATAAAAAAGTTTCATAGATAAATTCTTAATTTATTTTTTAATGACATTTTTATTTAAATATTTAATTATACTTTAAGTTGCAACTTTAATTGAGTATTTATCATTAAAATAAAATAAAATATATATAGAAAAAACATATACAACGAAAATTTTGGTTCATTGTTCCAATTTTGACCATAATTTAATGATACGCTGAAGTTACTTAATGACAGGTAAAGTTGTTGGCACAATCTTGGACCTCAGTAAATAAGATTAATGAACTTCGCATGAATGAAGAGTAAAAGTCGTTTAATATGAACTTCACATGAATGAAGAAAGAGTGAATGTCGCTTAATTCTTTGTATTTAAGATTTATATTAAACCGGTTTCAATATATTAACAGTCCATATTTATTAAAAAAATTGTAAACGAGAAACTATTATGAGTCAAAATATCTGATTAGTAACTGTATGATTAGTAACTGAAAATATATATAATTGCTACAGACAACAAAAGAAGGTGATACATGCTATACACCATCCAATTTAATGTTGAACTAAATTGAACATTTTCTTAAATTGACAATCGACCTATCCTGAGTAGGTAGTTTTTGTAATATTTTGTTGTTGTTGTGAAAATGAGCAGGCGATTGTGTTTACTGTTTGTAATGGCTAGATTAACAGCTGTAATTTGCAACCTGCAAATGGTTGCTGTAGCTTACCAGCTATGGTGAAACGATTCAAGGATTTCTGGTTCCACAGAACGAGGCAAGGAAGCGAGTGGGAGTTCCTCCACTGAAATGGGATGTGAAAGTTACAACATATGCGCGTACTTACGCAAGGGAAAAAGAGGTGATACCCTCGTCAGTATTCCGAACGTCTGTTAGGAGAGAACATATTCTGGGCTAACTGTAGAGGTTGGAACCCTAGGCAGGCAGTTGGTGCATGGGAGGATGAGAACAAGTGGTATAAGTATGCAAATAATAGTTGCAACTTTGGCCAGGACTGCAGCAATTACACTCAGATTGTTTGGAGAACAACCACTCACGCTTGATGCCCCGTCGTCAAATGTGACAGTGGTGACACTTCATGATTTGCAATTACTGCTCTCCCTGGTAATAATGTTCGAGCCAGACCATACTGAACTTTGGGGTCGACCCTTCACCATTCATTCTTACTCTCGGTTTTTCATCTTCCTCCTCCTCTTTAACGTTCCAATCCATGTCGCTCCCTCATAATATGTTCTCCCTTAGGTGACCCTCGGAATGCTTCGGAATGCTGGAGGAAGCAATCACCCCTTCTTTCCCTTGAGTATGTACGCGCATAGGTGGTAATTTTGATATCCCATTTTAGTGGAGGAACTCCCATTTGCTTTTTTGCTTAGTTCTGCGGAACCAGAAATCTTCGAATCGTTTCACCAATGGTCATGGCTAAAGCAACTATTTGCAGGTTGCAAATTACAAC
>ML841808.1:13332-53647 GCA_009831015.1 Picea engelmannii | reverse complement strand
GATCTGTAACGGGGCTCGACCTTGGGGACACTACACCCTATACACAGACAACCCGCGTGGACATCAGAAAATAAGGTTTTCTATGAATCCGAGACTTTTACCATCAAGATCTTCGACATTGCCGAAACTTTGATGCGTCCATGATATCCTCCTCTCGCTCTTTTCCTCAGAATAGATCTTCAATCATGCTCAAGAGATCCACACCAATAGAATGCTCTCACAAGAATCTCTCCATCAATACTCCACAAGATATTCACAAGAAGCTCTCCATTGATCCACAAAAAGGATTCTCACCAAATGTACATTTTACAAGAGATCCTAGCTTCTTATTTATACTTTCAACTTCTAGGTCACTTAACCCATTTTTAGGTTACTTAAACTATTTTTCTTATTTTAGGGTTAACCACTTTCCATGAATAGAAAGTTCTTCAATACTTTATCATTTAAATATTCCTTCTTGATTTTGTCACTTCATTTTATCATTTAAATAATCTTTCTTGATTTTGTCACATTACTTTATCATTTAAATAATGATTTCTTGTTTTCAAGCACTTTGACTTCTTTGACCTTTTGGGGATTCAAGCCATCATATGGGGGTCTTTCAACTTCGTAGAGTCATAACTCTCAAACCGTGAGGAGTTATGTGACATTCCACATACCACCGTAAATGGCATGTCAAGCATTATCCATCTAGGATAGTTTCACCAACAGCTTCATTGATCTTCATCTCATAAATCCACATGCAAGCTTGGGTCAACCAACCATTTTTCTAGGATAACTCAATCCATAAAGCGTATTCCCGTGAGGGATTTCACCATAAAGGGACCACTTTGGAGTTCATCCATTTGTGCACCTTATCAACCATGATAAGACAATAATGTTTCATCTTTGCATCAATTCACCACTGCATCATATATATCAACTATGCATCATGTATCATTGACAACTCATTGATCCATCTTCATCAATGCATCATATCAATGATCCATATTTATCAATTGGTTTCCACTTGGACATGTATCATTCTCAGCAATGGCATCATATCAATGATCCATCTTTATCAATTGGTTTCCACTTGGACATCTATCATTCTCATCAATGCATATTCATTGTTCATCAATCATCAATCAATCAATTACTTGGCATCAATCAATGAAATCAATCAAACCAAACCATTTACATCAATGACATATGATCCAAAAATATCCCAAATAATCAAACCATTGGCATCAATGACAACATGATCCAACAATCTCCCCATTTGGCATTGATGGAAATACCAACATTGATGTCAACTCCAATTACCAATTATTGATGTCAACATGTAGACAGGGTATTCTCTTCATCAATAGTCAATGTGACTATCTCTCCACATCAATCTCTCCCATCAATAGACATCAATCACATCAATGTGATTATCTCTCCCCCTTTGACATCAATTGCAAAGCGCCATTCTCCTCTTGGGTTTTCTCCCCTTGTCTTGTTTCCAATGAATAATCTCTCCCCTTTTGAACAAGGGATATCAATCTGATGTAATGCTGAAAATACATCGAACATTCTCCCCTTGTGACCATTTCTCCTCCTGGAATTATGCCTTTGTTCTCTTTCTTCAAATATAGGGCTCTTTTCTAGGTATGCATCTGATAACTATCTCCTCCTAGAATCATGGGAAGGAGAATGACTCCCCCTAAGGGTATGTCTCCCCCTATCTTCTCTGCAAGATGAACAATATGGAACCATATGACGATTCTTGTACCTATCCATGCATCAAACTTGTGCTATACCATTCATCATGACACAAAATATATGTCAACAATGAAATATAGAATCGTGAACAATATATCCACCAAGTGCATCATGTACCAAAATGTGCCCACCATGCACAACACCCATGTACATCAGCCATGTACATCAACAATGTGCCAAAAGAAATCATCCATGGACTTTATCCACCATATGCCAACATCTGCATCTACCAATATGCCAACATCTGCATCTACCAATTATGCCAAACATGTGCATCCACCAATATGCCAACCATGTTGGCATCTACCAATATGCATGGATGATTTTAGGGGCTAAATTTCGCTCATGGGCTAATTTTCCATGGTTTTTCCAAAAATGAGATTCGTTGTTTTAAAAATGATTCACCCAAATTCTATAGGATCAAATTATTTTACCTTAAAAATTCCCAAAAATTTATAAAAACTATATAAAATCCTTAGAAATTTGAATATTTTTACAAAAATATCGCTAAACATTTATAGTTGGCATATGAAGGATTAGTAAGATTTGCCAAGGTTTCTACATTTTAAAATAAATTTCCATCCTTAAAATCATCCCTACCAATATGCCAACATGTGAATCTACCAATTATGCCAAACATGTGCATCCACCAATATGCCAACCATGTGCATATACCGACATGCCAAACAATGTATCATATCACTCATGATACGTCTCCATCATGAACCAAGTGCCACAATCATGTAACAAACAAATACCAATTGTTGTGAAAATCAAGTAATGCCATATATGAGTGTACTATTGTGCATCAATACCACAAAATGATGAGTCCCATACATGTATGCCAAGTCCTCCATAAAACATGTGTCAATCATCCAACTGTATTTCTCAACATGTAGCCTGATCCATATGAAAAATGCATGCACCATGATATCAACATATGCTTCCAATAATACATCATAAGATATATCAACCATGTACACCACCATCATCAAAAAATGATTAATCCCAGCAGATCAACATCAATCCATACTCTTGGGTTAGTGCCATGCACCCAATAATTATTTTTACTATACCATTGTGTGATCTCACCATGAAAACCTACAGCAAACTATGTCAAAACCTGCAATAAACAACATCAGATACTGGAATACAGAGTTATACCATCACATCAAACTCCAATCCATGTGCATTACCTTTTTCCCAAGGCTTTTCAACATACATGTGGCCTACTGCACAAATGAGCGTGTGTGTACGCGACCTATTCAAGGTCAGAACGCGTGTACACGTGACTGTCACCACTGTTACCTGTGTGTGCCTTAGTAAATGACACTTTTGAACTTCCCTTCAATCTTTCATTCTAATCTAGCTACTCTGTCTTCTTCACCCACTTGTGTAGATGACCCTTCTCTTTAGAACTTGAGCTTGAGTATCCATATTTTCAAAGATGTCTCCCTTTCTTACTTCATTCCTTCTTCTAGCCATGCTATGTGAAGTCCTCATCATGGACTTTCTTCTTGTGTTCCAGAACTCCTGGGATTTGTGGCCAAATCCATTACAGTTGTATCATCTCATAGAGTTACAGTGAACAACAATATGTCCTACTTGATCACATCTCCAACACCTTGTGGTGTTATAGAATCTTCCATTATATCTCCTTTCATAATATCTACATTCAAAAGCTTTGTGACCATATCCATTACATGAATAACAATGCCCATGAAAAATACTTTCATACCTTCACTTTGGTGTCCCAAAAATGGCTTCTTGATGTCTTCCTTGCTTTGTACTTTTGAAATTTTCTTTTCCTTGTGTAGATGGTTTCTTTGCAACATTATCTTCTTTCTTTGATGGACTTGCCTCATGCTTCTTTGAGGTGCTTTCTATAGCATGTTTATCTTCTCCTTTGTATCAAAGACCTAATTTATCACATGATGGTCTTTGACTTTCCAATATTTCGTCCAATATTCTTGATCTATTCAAGAATTTGTTTGACCTCTCTACCTTCTTTATAAGGTCAACAATTTCATCTTCTAGCTTACAACATGACTCTTCTTTTTCATTTATTTGAATCTTCAATAGTTCCTCTATTCTTTTGGCTTCTTCAATTTGGGTCTTGAGATGAACAATAGTTTCAAAACTTTTACTAATCTCTTCTTCTACATTCATATCTTTTTTTCCATCTTTTAGTCTTGTGATCTCTTCTTCCTTTTCTTCTAGTTTAGTCTTATTGCTCTCTTCTTGTTCCTTGATCATTTCTTTTAACTTCAAGATGTGCCTTAGACGTATCCTAAGAAAATTCTTAGTGTTATCTGAAACATAGTTATAGTCTATATAATAATGATCACTTCTATATCTATATAAACCCTCTTCAATTTCCTTTTGAAGTTTTAATAGATTTCCTTCTATTCTTTTCATGGGATAAATACCATCAAACTTTACACAAACTGTTTCTACATCTTCTTCTTCACTTGTAGAAAAAAATTCACCATCATCATTGCAATCAAGGGTTTTTGAGTGTCTTTTACCTTCATTTGAAGTATCTTCACTTTCTTCCTTTTTGCCAACATCAACACATAATTATTTTCCTTCGTCTTCAAGATCTTCCTTTGTGATATCATTACTTGATTCTTTATCTTCACTTGAAATGTTTTTAAAATCACATTTAGAAATAATGCATTCAGGAATTTTTGATGATTCTTTACCTTTGCTGATCTTGATGGAGTGGTCTTCATATTCTTCTTCCTCTTCCTTGCTTTGATATGTCTCCTCTAAATTTATCCATAGATCCTCGGTGGAAGTGCATTGTCCCATGCTCTCTTTGATAGGGCTTGAGAGTCCACTAAGAATGATCTTGAGAGCCAATATATCATTCTTTTTTCCTTCCCTTTGAGGTGAAAAATTTGACTTGTTCTTCAAAGGAACATATCCACCAATGGTTTCCTTACAAATAGATTCTTCCATTGTCTTCAAATACACTCTCATATCTATTCTCCAAGTAGAATAGTTTTCCTCATCAAGGATTTGAACTTCGTCATCCATTTGTGTGTCTATGGATCTCCTTCAATCTTGTTAAGGCTTGTAGTGAAGACCTGCTCTAATACCAATTGTTGGACACACCTACCACACTTAGAGGGGGGGGTGAATGAGTGTGGGGCTCGTTTTCCCAAACCTTCCCTCTTGTACAAAAACTCATCAATTAAAATTCAACATTTATTCATTACCCATTGCTGTCATTTATAACCAATTAGATGTGAGCACATATCAACAACACATATCAAAAATATATCATCAACAGGTCATCACCACAATGAACACAAAGAACACAATACGTATGTACAATTTTCTTTTTATTACAGACTATAATCCTTGGGGTTTATCAACAACAACTGAATAGAGTACAACTCTACAAGAGCACCAGCTCTATATGCAAGACTCAACTTACATTCTCAACACCAACTGAGATGAGGCAACAATCCTCAATAGATATCAATATGTCAATAGGTAGGTAACCTGTTAGTAGTGCAGCCTGCGTGTGCACACACCTTGGCTCACTACAGCCCGTGTGTGAATGCGGCCAATGTATAATGCAACAAGCATATGCTTCTGAGCAACTAGGGTTTTTCTTTTCTTCAAATGCTCAGATCCTCTGCAATCTGCAATCACCTTCTCTTCTGTCTTCCACTGTCCAAACTAACCCACAACCAGTCACAACACATCCAAGCTCTCCAATAGCTTACTCATGATCCACAAAAAAACAATATGAATGCTATCTCAATCATGTATATATAACTAGTATACCATAGCAATCATGTCACTACTAAAACACAAGAGTGTTTCTCATTCCATCAACCAAATCAACCAAACTGAGCCACATCATATAAGGCATACCAAGAATTCCCTAAGCATTCACAACACATCAAACAATAGAATCCATCAAGACAATAATGTAACCATACCAATGTCTCAGTGATAGATCTGAGGCCATAGAATGCAGATCTAGAACCTGCCTCATCATCCAAGAGCTTGGCACCAGCTCAAACACAAATTTGCATGATTTTATCCACTCCACTCTCCCTGTACACAGTCAGCCCGTGTGTACACTCACCCTATACACAACCAGCCCACGTGTACACACACCCTATACACAGACAACCCGCGTGGACATCAGAAAATAGGGTTTTCTGTGAATCCGAGACTTTTATCGTCAAGATCTCCGACATTGCCGAAACTTTGATGCGTCCATGAGATCCTCCTCTCGCTCTCTTCCTCAGAATAGATCTTCAATCATGCTCAATAGATCCACACCAATAGAATTCTCTCACAATAAGCTCTCCATCAATACTCCACAAGATATTCACAAGAAGCTCTCCATTGATCCACAAAAAGGATTCTCACCAAATGTACATTTTACAAGAGATCCTAGCTTCTTATTTATACTTTCATCTTCTAGGTCACTTAACCCATTTTTAGGTTACTTAAACTATTTTCGTTATTTTAGGGTAACCACTTTCCATGAATAGAAAGTTCTTCAATACTTTATCATTTAAATATTCCTTCTTAATTTTGTCACTTCATTTTATCATTTAAATAATCTTTCTTGATTTTGTCACATTACTTTATCATTTAAATAATGATTTCTTGTTTTCAAGCACTTTGACTTCTTTGACCTTTTGGGGCTTCAAGCCATCATATGGGGGTCCTTCAACTTCATAGAGCCATAACTCTCAAACCGTGAGGAGTTATGTGACATTCCACTTACCACCAGAAATGGCATGTCAAGCACTATCCATCTAGGATAGTTTCACCAACAACTTCATTGATCTTCATCTCATTAATCCACATGCAAGAATGGGTCCTCCAACCATTCTTCTAGGATAACTCCATATTTAAAGTGTCTTCCCGTGAGGGCTTTCACCATAAGGGGACCACTTTGGAGTTCATCCATTTGTGCACCTTATCAACCATGATAAGACAATAATGATTCATCTTTCCATCAATTCACCACTGCATCATATATATCAACTATGCATCATGTATCAATGACAACTCATTGTTCCATCTTCATCAATGCATCATATCAATGATCCATCTTTATCAATTGGTTTCCACTTGGAAATCTATCATTCTCATCAAGGGAATCATATCAATGATCCATATTTATCAATTGGTTTCCACTTGGACATCTATCATTCTCATCAATGCATATTCATTGTTCATCAATCATCAATCAATCAATTACTTGACATCAATCAAACCAAACCATTTACATCAATGACATATGATCCAACAATCTCCCAGATAATCAAAGCATTGGCATCAATGACAACATGATCCAACAACAGAGGTATAATTTCAACATTTAGGATGGTAAGACATGATCCCACTATTGGGTTACCAAAATTTTGAGTAGAGGAAACAGAAGAGCCTGAGAAACAATTATTCATTTGTGAAAAGATCTGGGAAGAAAAACAATTCACTTATGAGGATACTAAACTTGCGCAGCTATCCATCATGATAAGAGGTTGCGTTATTGACTAGTACATGAGTCTAGATGTAATTAATGCACCTGGGATGACAAGGACACTGACAAACATTAAGAAATTATTGATTAATGATTTCTAGAAGCTGAGATTAGAGGATCAATACATGAATGAGATGATAGAAATTCGACAGAAACCAAGAGAATCTGTCTGGGAAATTGACCAGTGATTTAAATGTCTGAAAGGGAAATTGAGGTATGCCATGACTAACTTGCAATGTAGGCATCTGTTTGTGAATTCTTTGTTACCACACCTGAAATACCCATTCATACAACATAAATAACAATCTCAAGCAGAGGATCTACAGGCAACCTTTCAAATGGAGGAGAATCAATACCACAAGATAGATCCAGCGATAGAATATTTGAAGGAGGATTTCAATAATCTTAACTTCCAACTCAATCGGAATAAGGGAAAGGACAAGCGTGAAGTTGTTTTGTGTACCACATGTAGAACATAAGGGCACCATAAGAATGAATGTCCAACATTCACACATTATATGGAAACATGGATGCCAAATCCATTACTGACGGGAGGACCCTGGTGTGAAATCTGCAAGACGCACAGTCATGATCCATATCATTGTCCTATTATACATAAGTACCAGACAGTACCAAATAATTCATACTACACTTTTTACAAATCAGTAAGCCAATGAAAAAGACTGCAGAACCATGGACCTGATGAGGGAAAGGACATCAAACACATATAGGGTGTAAAATGAAATGATAGTTGGTGAAGTTGCACCTCAGTTTAATCAGGAACCACTACAGTATAATACTGTGCTGCAACAGTATAACAACGTGTAGCTATAGTATAACACTTGACAACCCTAGTATAACCTTACACAGTATAATTAGACACCACAATACAATACACAACGCGAAGATCGCGCCAAGTACAGAGGGGGAGGATGAGGCAGGGAAGTATTTGGACGTGACAGAGGTCCAGTAGTGTGTCATAACTTCCAATATCCAGGGCACTATGCAAGATAATTCCCTCTACCACTGGTGTCATGCATTTATTTTCACGCAAAAGATCATGATATAGAGGATTGCACCACATTGTTGGGGAAGATATAGGAGAAAAAGAATCAAAACAATTAGAACATAGAGTGGATCTCTACATAATCTAGAGAAGATGGTAGTAACATCAACATAGTAACACGCGGAGGTGCTAAGACAGGATATGATGTGGTTAAACATGAACCAGTACAACACCAGTGGATTAAGAAAAATACTACGCCACCCAAGCAATTTGATGCAGAAAATGAGAAGGAGACCTTTATGGAGGTCAAACAAGAATTTCTCAAGCATAATGTTGCATCTACATCTACCATGCAACATAGAAAGGACATCCCAATGTATGAAATCATGTCTGCATGGGACCATACCAGTGAAGTCCACCTGGGAAACCAAGTTGTATTAAAAAATTCCTATAATCCTATATTCAAGTATTTAATAATCCATCATCTATTATAGTATTACATAGTATGTTAGATAGGTGTACAACAACCTCTGATGGAAGTTAGAACAGAGGATAGTCAATCACCTCCATGTTAGAAGGAGAACCAACAAAGAGTTTATATTGAATGCCAACATCATAGATTTTAACATGGGCGATGTGATATTAGATCTAGGATCTGAAGTAAAAGTGTTTCCCAAAAATACATGGAAATGCATGGGAGAACCTACCTTAGGAAAATCACCATTCCAACATAAGCTATCAAACCAACACAAATTTCTACCAATAGGGAGGCTAAAATGAGTGACAATAGATCTGGATGGAGTGCACACTAAGGAAGACTTTGAAGTGATCAAAATCGTGGATGGCACAACCCCATATCTAGAATTACTGGGATTGGATTGGGCATTTGAAAATCAAGACATAACCAACCTGAAGGCCAGGAAGATGACATTTGAGTCAGGTGAATACAGGGTTATTGTGACTCTATATACATCAGAAGCCGGAATATTTGTGGAACCAACATGTTTAGACCTGGAAGAAATTAACTAGTTGTATCGAACCACCAAGCACACTGAGGATTACATCAATCCAACTAACGATGATGTACTTATTTGGAGAAGTATCAAATCATGTGCTTCTAACTCAAACATGATTTTGGAGAATTGGCAGCAGTGCCTACATGAGGTCTCAACCAGAAGATGCGCCCGAATAGACCGCTCAGTAAGATGGGTTGGGATAGAAGTCAGAGAACCTCCAAGTGTCCATGGAATCAACGACTTGGAAGAAGTCCTAATGAGATATGAACATGAAGTATTAGACATACATATATTTTTATCTCTCGACATTGCACATAAGGCTACACCTGCAATATGGTGGGGCACAGATCACAAGGAAACAATCAGGGATTGGTACCAATGTATGCGGTTACTACGCATAAGGTTTGGAACAGAACAAAGAAGCAACTAGCAGTAGAAATATGATGGACAGGAGGCACCAACAGAACACGTGGAGAAGTACAGAGTGTTGTGGAAGATGACACCCCCATAAAAACGGTCTCATCATTTTCTACACACATTAGAGGGAATCCCAACAAACTGGTATATAGACTAGGAACTACGCATAGGAACTACAAGATGGATAGTATGACAACAAAACTTTACAGTCACTTTCTTTGAACATGAGAACCCAAAAATATATGTAACATTTAAACAAATAAGAGGGGTGATATTCATGAAGGAACAAGAAGTTGAACTCATGAAAGAAGAAAAACAATAGAACAAACAATCAGTGAAAGAACTATTGTCATGTTACCATGTGTAGGAAGAAGCACCAAGTGAAGTCGATCCACACAATATTCAGATAGAGGAATTTGAAAGAGAAATATAAGTGGAAGGTCCACCTATAGAATTAGAAGTAATTGTTGCACAAATCAAGGTAAATAAATTCAACATTGGGACAGTCGAGAATCCCAAGATGGACAACATTGGAGACTACTAGGATGAGAAAATAGTGGATAGGATAACACAATTACTGTGTGAGTAAAGTGACACGTTCCCAATGAACTTTACAGAAATGAAGGGTATCGCAGGATAACTTGGAGAGATGAAGATCCATCTCAAGATGGAGGCATGACCTATTAGACAGAGGCCTTACTGATTGAACCCCATCTATAAGCAGAAGGTCGTAGTAGAAATTGACAAAATGCTAAAAACATGAATCATAGAACCAATAGAAGAATCAGAATGGATAAGACCCATGTTATTCTAGGAGAAAACAAAAGGAGGCATAGAATCTGTGTAGATCTGAGGAAGCTCAATGATGCTTGCCTACATGACCACTTCCCTACACCCTTTATAGATGAAGTCCTAGAAAATGTGGGAGGCCAGGAAGCATACTCATTCACTGATGGATTCTCGGGTTACCACCAAATCAAGATAGCACTAGAAGATTGACACGAGACTACCCTTGCAACATAATGGGGATCCTACCAGTACACAGTCATGCCTTTTGGAATGAAAAATGCACCAGAAATTTTCTCCAGAGTAGTCATTGTTGCTTTCAAAGAATTCATCCATCAGTTTCTAGAAGTATATTTGGATGACTGGATAGTCTACAGTGCGTTGAAGGATCATGTAGAGGTGTTGAGGTTGATGTTAGAAAGATGCGAGAAATGCCAAATATCCTTGAAAATTAAGAAATGTATATTTGGAACACCCTTCGGAATTCTATTGGGTCAGATAGCATGAAAACAAGGTCTGATCGTGGATCCTGCAAAGATTGTAGTAATTATGAACTTACCACACCCAAAATTAGTGTGCCAGTTGAGAGCCACATTAGGACATATAAGATATTACAGAAAATTTATCAAAGGGTATGCACAAATCACTGTGTCGATGGAGAAACTACTTAAGACATATATTAAATTCCAATGGAATGAGAGTTGTCAGCAAGGATTGGGCACCCTGAAGGAGAATATGGTCAGAACACTCATCTTAGTCTTTCCATATTGGGAGAAGACAGTCCATGTGAATGTATATGCACTAGCCATAGCCTTGAGAGCTATTTTGGTTCAACCAGGAGGAGGGGATTTGGATCAGCCCATAGCATCTGCAAGAAGAAAATTGTCAGACTCTGAGCAAAACCACAACACCATAGAGAGAGAAGGTTTGGAAATGGTGTATGCACTTAAAAAATTCATCCATTACCTACTTGGTAAACATTTTAAGATGTTCACATATCATTCAGCCCTTAAGTACCTAGTCAACAAGCCAGCGTTGGGGGGGAGAATCTGTCGATGGTTACTCCTGTTTCAAGAACTTTACTTTGAAGTCATATTGAAACTAGGGAATTTGAATGCAGGACCTGATCACTTATCAAGGGTCACCAATGACGAGGAGCCTACAAATTTAGGAGATACCTTCCCTGATGCACAGTTGTTTTTAGTTCAGATCGCGGATGATTATTTTGATAACATTATTGAGTATTTAAGTACATGGACCGTGCCACAAGAATTTAACACTGCGCAGGTTGTTCGAGGAGATGACTACTATTTGATCGCGGGAAGTTATATAAAATGTGGCCAGAAAATATCTTGAGAATATGCGCTCTCAAACAAGAAAGGCTAGGATATTGGCAGAAGCCCATGAAGGAATAACGGGAGCACACTACACAGGAAAAGATATTGTGCATAACGTACTGCATGCAGGATTATGGTGGCCAACTATTCATCGAGACGCAAAGGAATACTGTCAAAAATGCGATGTTTGTCAAAGGGTTGGAAAACCAAACAGATAGGATGAGATGCCCTTATACCCGCAACTAACACTACAAGTGTTCGACAAATGGGTTATTGATTTTGCTAGGCCAATTCACCCACCCGCAAGAAGGTCAGGCATGTGATACATTATCACTGCGATGGAATACCTCTCATGATTGCCAAAGGAAACACCAGTTAAGGATTGCAGGGTAGATATGGAAACACACTTTCTATTTGAGCAAGTTCTCACTAGATTTGGTTGCCCAAGAATTTTTATGAGTGACCAAGGCACTCACTTCATTAACTAAACTATCAAGGATATGAATGGATAATTTGAAGTCTATCATCAAAATATTACACCATATCATACACAAGCAAATGGAACAATGGAAGCCTTCAACAAGTTTCTAGAGAATGCCCTAACCAAGATTTTCAATGTCAACAGGGACGACTGGGATTCAAAGATACCAACTATATTATGGGCATATAGAAATACCAATAAAAAGGTGATAGGGAATACACCATTTATATTGGTGTATGGACAAGAAACAATGATTCCATTAGAATTATTGGTGCCAAGTCTACATGTCGCAACAATTACAAAAATGACAGAACGTGATGCAGTACAGGAAAGGCTAAGTCAGCTAATGAACATGGAAGAAGGTGTGATTCTAGTAGGTTCTCACCAAGAAGTACAAGAAGAAAGGGACAAATTTTGGCACGACCGAAATATCAAAAGAAAAATTTTCAAGGAAGGATACCTAGTCCTACTATATGACAAAAAGATTTTTCAACATCCAAGAAAGTTCATAAGGCATAGGTTGGGACCATATGAGATCAAGACTATCATAGACGAAGGAGATGTATAGTTGAAGGATTTGGAAGGGACAAAATTGAAAGGCATGATCAATGGGAGTCGACTGAAGTTGTACAAGGACAATCGTCCAATAACTTGACAATTACTGCACAGTAAAAAAAAATGCACGAAAATCTGCATGCATGTGAGGAAATTCATGCAATGAGAAGGACAATAATTTGAACACACAAGTCATGGAGTTAGCGCAGAAAAATAAGAATATTGCGCCAGAATCGAAGGGTATAGAAGCTAAGGGCTCCACACGACCAAAAAGTCAGACAACGCAATAATTTTGAAAGTCACGACTTTAGGAATCAGGCGCCAACTGGAAGCGACGATTGGAATTGTGATAGCCCGTACACAGAGGTAATGACCATAGCGTGATGAAAAGGGAAAACGTTTGAAAACCAGACACAAAGTACATTCCTTAACACATACAATGGTACCACGGGAGGGATGCCAAAAGTGAAAAAGGGACAACTTCCAATGTGGACCAGTTGTCAATTCATCGTTCTGTTATAAAGTCAAAAAAAGGGGGGAAAATATAGTCATTCTGTCAATTTCTAAGGAGACAATGATGAGACAATTGGAAGAGTGATAAAGCGAGAATTCGACCAAGCATTCTCTGACTTCATATATTTCGAGCCTCGACCCCATCGAAATTTCACCACCACGAGTTGGACAACCGGGTAGGGCGGGCAGAAACACACATAGTACCGCTCGCATGACATACGCAAGGGAGAAAGAGGCACCGATAGTGGTGGATGTGTATGAAAGCCACACACCAAAGTATAAAACAAACTTGGTGATAGTAGAAGAGGAGAAAAACCCATCACAGGAGG
Organism: Picea engelmannii; assembly: GCA_009831015.1. Taxonomy (NCBI): domain Eukaryota; kingdom Viridiplantae; phylum Streptophyta; class Pinopsida; order Pinales; family Pinaceae; genus Picea; species Picea engelmannii. The sequence continues at coordinate 39,937 of ML841808.1, read as the reverse complement.
TCGGGCAGAAGGAGGAGGACCTCAAAAGAACAAAGTCTGATACTTTGTGGGGGAAAGGGTAACGATAGACCAAGCATGCCATGGGCTCAGTGCCATAGAGCCAAGAAATAGAGGTAGCATAGGACGCAGTACACAAAGGTGTACCAGAGGTGGGGGCCTCATCCCCACAAGACAAACAAAAGGGCCAAGCTAAGAGAAACATGCATGGAGGGTCACAACCCCAGGAAGCAGGGACCCTAATTTTTTCAAAACTTCTGAGTGGAGTGCGATTTGATGACGACATGGCCGACGAAGTCACTTCCATCAAATACTTTGACCATGATGTGGCCGATGTCACTAAATTCCTAGACTTGGCATCATAGGTCTACTTGGAAAGCAGGGAAGCAGGTTCATCCGGCATGCCAGTGCTTGAGCCAACTCAGTGGATCTTGGTACTTTACAACAAAGGAATCATGAACCTACTGGATATCCCACACTTTGGGAGGGGCAAGCATATCAATTCTTGTGTCAATAAACTGCTTTCACGTGTACACAGTGGAATTTTATGGATGGATAGGTTGGTGCCTATCAATATGGATCTCATCGCATGAATCACAAGGATACCCAAATATGGGGAAAACATGGATAATTACTTAGAGGAAAAAATAAGAGCCAAGTCCATCTCAGATGATATCAAGGCTAAGTACGGAGCAGAATGAGGAAACAAGGAATTAGGATCAATGAAATCAATGATCTCGTGACAATGTTTGCTACCATACTCCTTGGGTGTAAACTAATGCACAAGTGATGAAAAGAGGAAGTATCGGCTAGTGTGGTCATCACCTCCACGTAGTGTGCAAAAGGAAAAAACCTAGTGTGGTCATCGCCTCGATGAGCTGGGCCCCATACCTCCTGAATTCATTTTTGGAGGACTGTAAGGATACAAAAGACTAGGGATCTGATTTCCACTACTCATGGCTACTCATCCTCATTAGCATAATTGGATGGAAAGAACTGGTCTACAACAAGTACATGGAGATATCGGGGAAGTGTGGCACAAAAAACTACATCTCATTACGTAGCAGTGCAAACCCTAAGAGAAAGAAAGAGAACATGAATATCTTTGTGAGGTACTTCGCAAATATGCAGGACCTAATTGCAGATACATGACAGATTACACCAGAGTCTGTCCATGATTTTGGATAGGTTTCCAACTTCAGGGAAACACGCCACAGTTTATGGATGCAAGACAAGCACGACAAAGCCAAGGAATGGATACAACTCAAATACCGCTTCACAAAAGAATAAATCCAAAGGGAGGTCCAAAAGTGGCCTGAAGAATGGAAGGTACCCCATATTCCAGCCATGGTACAAATCACACGACCTTAGACGCAAGAAAGACTAGCCCTAGTGCACCAAACATGCACTAATGGGGCAGGAACTAAGAATAGAAATTCCCAAGGGCAAGAGGGGGGAACCACCCCAACCAAGAAGAAAATGCGCACACATAATAGACCACCAAGGGGGTCTACATAGGTTCCACCACGCACAGAACAACGACCAATCCACTCAATCAGAGAAGTGCACATGTAAGAGGCAGATGAAGGGACACAAGAAATCCCTAAGGTGGAAGAGGCAGATGCAGGGACACATGAAATACCTGAGGAGGGAGAACAAAGGAAAGGAACCCAGGAGAATCCTGAGGCCGAAGAAACATGGAAAACAACTACAGGGAATACCCAGAGGCCCACTAGTCATGAGCCATCAGCTACCCAGGAGAAGTGGCCAGGGGAGCACACCAGTGGTGGCCGAAAGAAGGCAAAGGAACACAAGAAACAGATCCATATCTCTCTAACTCCAGACGATGTGGATTTAGTGGCGAAAACAGTTGAGGAGAGACTCACTGAAGTATGGGATAATGCAGAGAAGCCTAGGGCTTAAATCATTGATCAAGTGCAAGAGGTGAAAATTGCATTGGAGCAGTTAAGGATCAGGGAAACAAAGGCACCAAAAGAACCATCCACATAGGCTAAGGAAGGAGTGCCAGTTCCTGAGATAGTACAGTTTGCAGCACAACCTAGCGCCAATTTCATCATCACGCTGTAGATGATGTTCATTGATGAAGAAACAACGTAGAAACACCTTAAATCCATTGAGACATTGGATGTGGCATTAGCCAAGATTCCAAAAAAAGCGATGTACAAACTTCAGGTGAGCGTCATGCAAGAGATTCAGTCCAGAGCAAGAGCGGACGCCACAAAATTACAGATAGCCCAGACAAAGACTATCTCACTGAAGGAATCCCTCAACCTTGAGGTGCAACAAAAAGAGAAAGTGAAGAAAAAAGTGGAGGAGATGGAGCAACAAATCCACATGTTGTTTCAAACAATACCCGACAACACAAGGAACGAGGTAGGGGCATCGGAAGAGATGTTGAGTTGAATAGAGAAAAATATCCAAGAACACAAGAAGAAGATCAAATAATTGGAGGAGAATTTCACACCGACTAATTCCCCAGAAGTCAAAGCGCAATGAGAACAAGAGGCAACAACAGCTACTGAGGGCATCAACCATAGCATACAAGTAGTCACAGAGATGCTAGAGAAGAGCGTGCAACTCTGGACTCACCTCATAGAAGATGGGAGCCTCCAAGAACTACAAGAGAAGGAATCCAACATCCATGCAACAATGGAAGAGGTGAAGAAATGACATAAAACGGTGTCAATGCCGGAAAATATCAAAACAACCACCAAGTTGAAGGCCTTGCAGTTGGAAGATAAATCATTGCAAGCACAAAAGACAGTAATACAAGCATTTTTGGACCACCTGGAAGAAATGGAAGAGAAACTGGTCATGGAGAGTGATGCAGATAAGAAGAACATTAAGAATATTGAAGCCTAAGGTGGAGAGATAATACAATCTCCTATCTCAGAGTAGGTGGTCATCGTTATGGTTGACAAAAGAAGTCGGGATCAACAACAGTGCCAACAGATAACAGAGATGTATGAGGAACTGTAGCAGGAAGTATCTAAATAAGGAGGCAAGTTGTGACAGTGGAACAAGTCAAGCAGTGACTCGAGATGAGTCATGATGTTAGTGTTGGGGGCATGTTGGGCACCGACCCATTTTTGGGAAAAGGCATGACATGGAGAAGAGGCAGTTGGCAGAAAATCATGTGAGGTGCGCATGAAGAAGGGAAAGAGAGAGGACTGGTAGAAAAGCAGTGAAATAAAGCATGCATGCAGAGGAGAAAAGTGTGCAAGGCTAGCATGAAAGAAGACCTAATTAGGTTAGGGTTTTGGTAAGAGAATGTAACGGTCGATGAGCCAAGAATAGATATAGACACCTAGGAGGTCTAGGAGAGGGTTCAGTGTCTTTGATGGTTGTTATGTGTTACTCACATAAGATAGGGTAACAGGTTTGTAACACAAATATGATCCGATACCTTTTGTAAGTTGTTGACCTATGGGAGGGAAAAGGGAATAGACCTTGAGGGTTAGATGACAGGCTGAGGATCCTGGTGCAATCTAGTCAACCTCGTAGAGGTCATGGAGTTTGGTTTCTAAATGTATGAATGAATTTGTAGTGCGTGCGGTGCCATGCATGAAATAAACATAATAAAAGAGCCTTAGAGACAAATCTTTGTGGACATAGACTAGGAGGGGGTGAACCACAGTAAATCACATGTTGTGCAGAATGATTATTGTTTATATCTTTGTTGTTAATGGAAAAATATAATATGAATGCTTTGATGAAGTAGTTAGATATCTTGATTTACATGCATGCATAAGTAACAACAAAATAACTAAGATTGATGAATGACAACATATTTATTTAATAACTAGTTAGAACTCTCAGCGCACAACCAATAGATCCCCACTTAATCCTGTAGTGCAAGCACTTGGGCATTACAGTCACCCATTAAGACTATCTCAGGTGAGACTGCACAGTGCACTTTGTGCACTGCGTTGCCTTCTGGTTTACCAAGAGGTCCAATATTTTTAGAGGACTTGTTGGAACCTTAGTAGACCTGAACCTGGGTCGATCATGTTAAAGGCATAGATCATATAAGAAACCAACGCTCTCCTTGAACATTCTCCTGGCTCATAGCAGTCTGGGTCTCCTCCTCTTTCATATATTGAGCAGATTTTAGTGTCTTCTCCTTCTCATTTTCCTTGACAATCTTTGTTGGTTGTCCTTCTTCTGCACCCGCAGTTACACACAAATTGTTAGTTTCAAAAACATTTGGCCCTATGGCCTCTTTTTTTTTTTTTGTTGCTTACACCATTTCCTCAAAAAAATGAGCCCCAACAAAGCTCATTCCAATGGATATGTTGATCCCTCCTATCATCAGACTATAATGATGGTGATCTTCTTCTTCCTTCTCCTCCTTGAGATTTGAAGTATTCAACTTCGCATCATATTTATTCATGCGGATTTATTTATGCTCATCAGGCTTCTCTCCTTCCTCTTCCTCTTTTTTTGTCAGCGCTCCTTGTTGACCTAAGCTCTCCCCTGAGTTCTTGAGATTCTCTTATAATCTGATCTACTCTTTTCCCTACTCCAAATATGATCTTTACTTTCTTCCCTCCTGGAAGTCTATGAGATCTTCAACTGATCTCTCATCGCTATTCCCATCTAGGATTTCTCCATATTCTATTATACAGATGTAAACCATCTTTTCCTCTAGGTCCATGAGGATTTCCACGTACCTCAACCACCTCTTCAACACCTTCTTTTTCCTCCTAGATAGACCACTTCATGGGCCGCTCATACCTACAAATCTGTTTTTCTCCTTGATGCATTATATGCCATTGCAGAATCAAATTGTCGATCTCCTCTCTAGTCTCCTTGAGATATTTATCCATCTCCTTTCTATTCATATTCTTTTGGTATTCTCTTGGACCTTGTCTATGGCCTTCAGTAGCCATTTTCGCCTCCCCTTCTTACCTTGCTCACAATTCTATCAGTTGTAGTCAACCTCTATCAAGCCTCTCCTTGCTTAACCTCTCGATTTACCTGCTAGAACCTTCTCTAATATTTTACACTCTTGCTTATTGTAGGTGCACACCTTGCACTCACTCCTCTCTTGAGCACTCCTTTCTCTTCGTCTGTTGCACTCCAACTACTCACTTTAAGAGATCCACCTTCTAAGTACTCGAATCTTCTAATTACTCAAAGAGTCTCCATCGCAACCTAGGTGTCTGAGGAGTCCCAAGAGTCTTCATCTCAATACCGCAATGGTATGAATCTATCCATGTGAATATATTCCTTTATGTCGAACATGGTAGAATCCACTTGATTATCGGTCATTGATTCATACCATTAAAAAGTGTGAGGGAAAACACCAATGATGAAAATGAATCCCAAGGTACCCTAGTACATTCCAACGAGTGAAAAAAAATGAGTTGAAGTCAAACATTAGTGGTACCATTCAATCAGAGGCCAATCATGTAAACCTACTGTCAAAGGCGAGGACATCTACCATTGAGGCATGAAGCCTCCAAGTTACTAACTGGTTTCTAATTCTAATTATTGGATAATGTGTTGAAGTTGATAAGAATAGACTCGTTGATGGAGGGATATGATGTTTCCCCCATCATCAAAATTAAACTGACACGGGACACTAATGTAAGACGATGGATTAAATTAACATATACTAACATGAGGATGAAAGTTGGTAATACTGCAGAGTGGCTTATTTGGGTTAAAACTTCCCTTGAACATTGTGAGGCATGACAAAATACTTGGAAGAATTGACTCAGTTTAGAGATAGACCAAAACGTAGTGCGATGATGAATTGGGCACTCTTCAGGTGATTTGAAGGAGTATGATGACTCGTGGGATTTGTATGAATCAGAGACAAGAAGATTACCTAACTATGAGACAAGACGTAAATAGGGGTCATGTTCAAGGGAGACAATAAATAGCTTCCATAATGATTTCCAAAACATGATCCACTTCTCTAAATTTTTTCCACCCACCGTGAACAGTGAGTACCTCTTTGTGTTTTAACAAGCTTGAGGAGGATAACATATGTTGGGTATAGCTCATCTTCGATGAGTCCCTCATATTCGGTCCCATATAGGTCCTTCACTGTGTAATTTTATAGGCCTGGAGAAGATAAACTCGTGGTATTTTCAAATTTAGAGATTCTGAAAAGAACTTTGGAGAAGACTCTAAGGTTGTTCTTTTTCGTAAATTTGGTCTCCCGATCCTGAAAAAAGCATAAAACAATACAAGGGATAAATATTCTAGTCGAAGTTCTCTAGAGTATTCATTTTTCATAATTAGTCCATCCAGTCTGAAAAATGGTTAAACTTACACCAAATAGAGACCATTTCAAATCCTTTTAACAAGTGTGAAAGGAACCAAGTTTGCTCGATAATCTTTTCATGTTTAGAGAGTCTGAAAAGAGCTTAAAGGAGACTCCAAAGAGTATAACCAAGCACGTGTTGTCTAGTTATATCATTTGTTTTTCTTAGCCTATTGCGCTAACAATCAAGTAAGCATGTCTAATTTTGTATTAAAGCAAAGGCCTTACAACATAGGTATGGAGCATGTTATTGAGCTTGACCCCACTAAAGGCCCAATAATTTTTCACATATGCCAATTTTCCAAACTATGAGATGGAAAGGCTTATGGAGGATCTCTTAGAGTTGATATATTACTCCTATGGTCATAATAAGGAAAATTAATTATAGATTTTACTACCTCTATAGTGATTATAGAGCACTTAATTGCATTGTCATAAAAAAAAATTGAATTTGAATGCTTAACATTCATGATTTGATGGGTGAAGAAAAAAATAAATGAATCTATTAAAATTGAATTTACTAAATACTTTAAGATGAATTTATACTAATATCATGTTCAAATATTTTTTTAAAATTATATGTATAAACTAATCACTAATTAATAACAATTTTTGTTAATTAGTTAATTTTCAAATTTTTATATTTGAATATAGATCATTATATAAAAACCATTGTTATTGATAAATTTTGTTAATTAATTAATTTTCAAAATTCTATATTTGAATATAGATCATTATCATGACAACCACTCTAAATACTTCTATAGAAAATATCATTGTAATGTGTTTTATTAAATTGTCTTATTGAAAAAATGAAAAAGTTTCATCATCTAAGTGCACAAGACACGTTCTATAGACTAGTCGTTTAGAAACCTTCATGTCGGAAGCCCATTCCCTAAAAATTTTCCCTGATATGGATTTTTTTAGGGGGTGAATATAATTTTACCGTATTTAATATTGATCTATTACTTCATGGTAGAACAAGTCACATGTGGCTACCAAGGTTTTGATTTGATCTATCATTAGTTCATGGCAAAACAAGTCACATGTGGCTACCAAGACACATTCTATAGACTAGTCGTTTAGAAACCTTCATGTTGGATGCCCATTCCCTAAAAAATTTCCCTGATATGGATTTTTTTTAGGGGGTGAATATAATTTTACCGTATTTAATATTGATCCATTACTTCACGGTAGAACAAGTCACATGAGGCTACCAAGGTTTTGATTTGATCTATCATTAGTTCATGGCAGAACAAGTCACATGTGGCTACCAAGGAAAATCCGTATAGACCTTAATACAAACCTTAATCTAGTTTATCGTTGCCATCTTCGTAATAATCACCAAGGTTTTGATTTGATCTATCCAAAACTAGAAAGGGAAATCCTTATAGACCTTAATACAAACCTTAATCTAGTTTATCATTGTGATCTTCGTAATAATCACCAATGAACTTTGTAAAATTTCAAGATTAAATCGACATATCTCAAATCAAATTAATAGAGTAGAGAAAAGAAACGAGAGCACAGGATATGAGAAAATAACTTTCGAAAACTTAAATTTTAAATTTACAATAATATATAAAAAGAGGCCCTCCAAGGCCCCACCGAACTAAGCAAAAAGAAAGAAATATAAAATACAAAATACCTCTTTAGGACCTTACGATCTTGTTGCAGGTTATCCTTGTAATTTTCTGAAGACCTTAAACCACAAATTGAAGAGGCAACAAGGAAAACTAGAATTAGATTTACAAAAAACAAACACAAAAAAAAACCTATCAAAGTTAAAATGTTAGATAAACAAATAAGGGAAATCGTTGCAATGCAGCTAGTCCCTGCCTAGTTTGTCTTCCTTGTATGTGGACCATGATAATTGATTTTTGATTTGATTTTTTTTTTATTGTGGGTTGTTAATACCAGAGGTAACCCGAAAGGTGTACATCTATTGACAATGGGCATATTTAATATGTTTTTAGTACTTAATCAGTTTTCTATGGACAAGATTAAATATTGTTGGAATATTCTTAGCCGTCCCAATAAATCAATGGTTGTGATTTCAACCACTAACTTCCTCACTATTATAAAGACATCCGTTTACATGTTTATTTTTTTACTTTTACTTAATCATATTTAAAATTTACTATGATAGCTAGCTAATCGCCACCTCTGAGTGATTAACGTTTCATTTTCTAAAGAGCCCAAGTTTACCAGCCACGATTTTTACTCCAACTATTATTTACTATTATTTACTGGGCGAGATTTTCCTGCCTGGAGCTCTTACCACGTCATCTTACCGCGTCGGTTATTTAATGCACAGGTTCTGCGGTTATTTAATGCCCAGGGCTCAGTTTTTTCAGCGTTCACCAGCCACGAGTGACTTGTGGCTGTGCTAGTTTATACTACAGATGGAAAAAGCTTGAAATGCAAGTTGGACAACACACCCATCAAGAAAACACATGATTATTACTTGTCCTGCGGGTGGTTTGGTGGTTTACATCCATTTACTGTAACATTCATCTCTTTGTTATGGTCAAATGAACTATGGACGGGTGGGATCTGGCTTCTGGGTTAATTAACTTGCACCATTATTATGTCATGTGGAGGCTATTGTTGTTGTAACATTTTCTACAGTTGATAGTCACTCTTGCGTCATTTGTCTCACTGCTTCATTTCCGTGGGAAATTCTGTTTGACTTCAAGCTGTAAAAAATTGCATTAGCAGGATCCATGAGGTCAGGAGCAAGCCGCAAGGAGGCTAGAGCCAAAGGAGATCGGTCCCAAACTCAACGTTGAATTCATGCAACGATCAACCATCACTAGGAAGAGCACCAAGCCACAGTTTTTCAATCTGAAGGTATGATTAAGGATGTTCATTTGACAATTTTGTTGAAAGGATAACTACGAAGAGAACTACTATTAATTATGTGCCAATTAGCTCAGTTGTCTGGTGTGACCTGGCTTGTGGTGTGGTTTCTAAAGCCTATAATAACTCAAAGGTGTGATGAATCCTATCCCCTTCGCATAGATATGAAACAAAAGGTTCGGTGGGGTGGTCTATAATAAGAAACTGAGGCGGTCTCAAAAGAATTGTCACGTAACATCTAATCCTCAAGGCTCTTAGTTCAATCTAATCAACTATCATTATGAGCTAAGATTAGATAACACCCTGCATCGTTAGTAAACATAAGCTATTATTTCACATAGGGATTAAAGATAGAATTGGAATAGATGAAACCAGTTTGAATAACCCTTACATATCCTTTTTTTGTGCATGATGCAAAACAAGAATAGTGCTACCCTCCTTAAGTCTTAATTCAACAAGTGGTTGGGCAAGAAGCACTCCATAAAGCCACTATGAAAGCTCTAAGCAGGATGCTATGTAACTTATTCTAGTCAAGCTCGGATCTCCATCGTAGGTCCCACTCCAGAGAAGTTGGAGCTGCATAGACGATTTGAACTGCTCCTATCATTACCAACAATGAAAAAAAGAAATATAAAATGAGCATGAGGTAGCAAGTCCATGTTATTTTCTTCCTAATATCCACAAATACAAATAGTGAAGCTTCAGTTGTCAGAGTCAATTGTAGGCGTGTTAAGAGTCAATTCATAGTTGAGAGTTTAGTTGTCTTTGGTTTGCATATAACCGACTTGGTAGAGTCTTTTCCTATATAAGGATGTAATCTGTTTTCATTGAATAATAGAGAAGTGAGCATAGCCTCACCGTGTGTTTGTTTCACATATTTTATCTTGGTACTAGAGCCACAGGGAGAGGGCATGGATAGCATGAACATTTGATCAGATGCGTGGAGATCTGGTGCATGCGTGAATTTTTTTTGGTGAAGCGTAAGTTTCTATTTTGTTTTTAATAACGTGGAGTTATTAAATCGTGAAGTTTGCATATAGTTTTCATGCGCTGGCAGAAGTCTGATTCATTCTCAAAAAGAATTTTCATGAGCTTTGCATGCTTATAATCTGCATGCTTGGAGTATTTTTGCATGCATGGAGTTTGAAGCGCGAGTTTGCATGCCGTGAGCAAATCGTGAGTTTGCATGCATAGGTTCTTGAGGGAAGCGTGAGCTTGAGGGTGCATGAGGTTATATGGTGAGTTTTGGAGCATTGTATAAGAGTTTATACAATCACTTTATTAGAGTTTGGTGTTATATGGAAAATCATGGAGTTTTTATATAAAAGTTTTTATATATGAGCCTTTATATGAGATTTAATTTTTATATGTAAATCTTTCAATCAGAGTGCAACATTGTATTATTTTATTAATATTAAGTGGATACTTTTTAAAGTGTGAGGTGAAGAGGGAGTTATAAGTCTTTTAAATAGTGAAGTGGCTATTTAAAAAGTGGATATTTTTGATATTAAGGTGCATGCATGTATGATTTACGCTGAGAACAAAGGTAGATTTGGATCAGTGGATCTGAAGGCAGAGCGACGAACTGCTCAACATTCGACAAAAAAAGTTGCATATCTTTGGTGTTCACTTGCAGAGATGGTGAATCCTCTAGCAGAAACCTACCTCAATAAACCCAACAAGCTAGATGGCTTGAATTTCATTAACTGGAAATTCAAGATGCAGACGTTCATGGAGGGCTATGGTGTATGGAACATTGCGAAGGGAACTGAACTAAAACCTAATGCGGCTACAGGTGCGACAACAACATAGATCCAAGATTGGGAGAAGCGCGAAAACAAGGAAAAGGTATTGTTGTGCATGTCTGTTAAAGATAGCATAATTCCACATATTAGAGAAGCTACAACTTCTGCTGCAACATGGACAACACTTAAAGCATTATATGAAACTAGCAACACAAATCGCATTTTGTTCCTGAAAACTAAATTGCTAGGCATTAAGATGGATGGAAATAAATTTGTTCGTTCATTTTTGGGTCGCATTAAAGAGGTGAAAGACAAGCTAGTAAATATAGGGGAAACTATTTCCAACACTGATCTAGTGACTATTACCTTAAATCGTATGCTAGAAGATTATCATATGTTCATAACAGGTCTTGCAGCAAGGGAGAAACCTCCTACGTTTGAAGAACTAAAAGGTATTTTGCTTCAAGAGGAAGAGAGGCGCAGGAATATGAAGCCTCCAAGTAAAAATTTGGCACTGTGGTAAATTAATAGATCTGCGAGAGGGAGACCATGAGTAAGAGGCAGAGGAGGTAGTTCATGGCAGAGAGGTGGTTCATGGCAGAGAAGACAATCTCCAAATCAAGGTATGCAATCTGACATAAATGAATCAAAGGGTTGTTTTTATTGTGGTCGAGATGGACATATTATTAAAGACTGTCATAAGAAGAAAAGTGATGAGGCTAGGAATAAACCTAGAACACATTCAATTCATTATGCAGAAAAATCTTCAAATCAAGATCTCAGATTATTTATTGCTAGTGATGATATTGATGAACCCCCGAATTTTGACTCATGGGATCTTAGGTTGTTTGTGTCTAACGTTGCTTTATCTGCTGAAACAAATGATTTTGATGCCTGGTTTGTGGATTCTGGAGCATCAGTACATATGTCTTGTAATAAAAATTGGTATGCTAATTTTAAAGAAACATAGAATGGTGCCAGCATATATCTTGGAGATGACCGCAATCATCAGATCAAGGGATATGGAGACATTCATGTGACATTGTTGAATGGTATTGTTCATCACATTCACAATGTGGTGTATGTGCTAGGAATAAAGAAAAAATTGATCTCTATGTCCACCATTACAGATCATAACTTGAAGGTTGAATTCTTAAAAAAATATTGCATAATGAAGGATCTGTTGGACCACTTCCAAACTGTTGCAACGAGAGTCAGAGCAGGAGGCCTATACAAACTTGATGTTACCAACAAAGCACATCATGCACTGACTTCTGCCACTGTGCCAACAAAGATTCCTTAGCATCAAAGGTATGGACACATCAATCATCCTGATTTACTGTTATTACAGAAAAATAATATGGTTGAGGGACTTCCCATGTTAAAGAATGAGAAGGTTTCTTGTGATGGATGTGCATTAGGAAATATGCACATAGATGAATTCCCCTCTAATCCTGATAAGAAAAAGAGAGATGTGTTAGATCTTGTGCATACTGATACCAATTTACCAGAGTAGGATCTTTACAAATACATATACTCTCTTATCAGAGATATTACACTTGAGATCAGTGTTTTTCATTCACAAGGTCCCGAAGGTGAGTGAAGAGGATACACACTGCTCAACTCAAACTATAGACTTACAGACTCTTTCTCTCTCTCTGTCGTGTCCCAAATGAGATCCTGAGAGGTTTATTTATAGAAATTCCATCAAGTTACTGGTAACAAGAGACTGGCAACTGTCGGTAATAAAGTAGATTCCTTCAAGTGGATGGGGAAACTGGTGGACTCCAGTTGTTATCTCGTCCCTCTGAGGTAAGGCCATATGGAGACCCATATCGACTTTTACGGAATGAATTGACACAAAGGAAAAATATTCCTAGTACATAGTGGATTTTGAAATGATACCACTAGATTATTTCGATTACAAAATGGAGTTCTACAGGAACCCACGGAACTGACGGGACACCACTTTCGGCCCGTTAGACATGAAATTGAAATAATTACAATAGAGACATTTTCATGGCTCATGGCCCATCATGCTTCCATCCAATTGTTTATGTTATGTTCAACTATGGAATCAAATGAGTCACCGTTGTCATAGTTGAAGTGATTGTTGGGAGGCGATCCATGGATATCTAAAAAAGGTGGCAGTCCACTAAAACATTTGTAGAATGGTGATCTTTGCATTGCAGGAATGAGATCATCATCTGGTACACAGAGGTTGCCATAGAATTCACTGGTTACCTTGTAATATTGAGGATTTGGTGGATTGGAGTTTTCATAAATCAGGTCACCGCCTTGAAAGGATAAATTAGAAACAAACCATGCATTGTAGTGTGTTTCTTCCTCAACTTCTGCACGTAACCATTGCTTGAAAGCATCTTTGCTGCTACCAAAGAACTGTATGTCTCTGGGAAAATAGGTCCATAGTAATAAATACAACCAACAAGACCACCAATATAGATAATCTCTGAATGTTGAACAATCAAAGAGTATCCAACAAGAGCCATCAAACTTGGTATGAGACATTATTGCACAATAGTCTTCATATGAGATATCTGGAGTATAGATATAAATATACACTTTTCAAAATATTTATACATGCTGGACTAGACTTTATGCAGCACTCTAAACACTCGAAACCATAACAATATTTACAATTATTACATACAAGGATCCATTTGAATCCTGGTGGAGCATCTGGTATGCTTAAGGAGGATGAAGCCATTTTATGGTTTTATCTTTAGCTTATCTGGTGAGCAGATCAACTATGCAATTATCTTGCCTTGGCTTATAACGGATGTCAAAGTCAAATCCATCCAGCTATAAACTCCATCTGAGAACTCTATTATTTCCCTGTTCCAGAAGTCTCTGATTAGTCAGCATGCCTTTCATATGCTTTAAATCAGTTCTGACAATAAAATGAACAGGTTTTAAAAACAATCTAAACTTCTTAATCCCATTTTTTACAACTAACATTTCTTTATGGGATGAAGGATATTTTGATTCTGTCTCAGTGAAACATCCAGAAGCATATATACAGACTTCTTCCAACTTTGGTCCATTCTTCTGGAGCAATACAACTACCCAAGTATCATTAGAAGCATATGTCTCTAAGATGAGTTGTAATGAAATATCTGGAAGATATAACTTTGGTAAGTTCTGGATTTTCTGTTTTATTACTTGAACAACTGTTGTCATATTATTATTCCAAGGTATTACCTTAATCAGGTGCTTCTGAAGTATCCTTACATCTTTAGCTTGGTTTTCATAGAATTGTCTAATGTAATTTAGACAACCTAGGAATCTTTGCAACTGCTTTTGATCTAGAATCTCATTTGGAAATTCAGAGAGTTTCTTCAGCACATGTTCCTATAACTCAACTGCTCCCTTGGAAAGAATAAGTCCTAAATATTCAATTCTTGTCTGAGCCCAACAAATCTTAGACTTGCTCAAAACTAAACCATGACAAAACAATAGATCATATACTGTCTTCAAATGTTGTACATGAAATTTAGTATCATAAGAACAAACAAGAAGATCATCTATATATACAATGACAAAGTTCAAATGTTTAAAGATATCGTCCATCCTTTTCTGGAATTCTGAAGGTGCATTTTTCAGTCCAAAGGGCATGACTCTCCATTGGTATTGTTCGTTAGGTACAATGAAAGATGTTTTGTTCCTGTCTTTAGGAACTATCCCTATTTGCCAAAATCCACTCTTTAGATCAAACTTATTGAAGATGTTGCATTTGCCAATATTAGAGAAAAACAATTCTTTAGAAGGGAGAGAAAATCTTATAGGAGGCAGAGATTCATTTAAAGTTCTATAATTTATAACCATTCTAGGCTTTCCTCGTTTCTGTTTGCTATGTTTATTCAGATAAAATGTTGGGCAAGCCCAAGGGCTTCTGCTTGGTTCTATTATCTTTCTCTCTAGGATTTCTTTTATCTCCTATTGGCAATATTCAATTTCTATGGGAGACATATGGTTGGCTGAGGCCTTTTGTGCTTTCACAGCATAATCTTCTCTATAGGGAAGACTGACAAAATATTGTTCCCTTGTCCAGAAAGTATTAGGATGATCTGATGTACAGTCTTTTTCTATCTTTTCTTTAACATTCTTAATTGCTTCTAATCCATGTTTTTCTGCATTGTTTATTATCTTCTAGATCCAGACTAATTTCTCAATAGTATCTTCTATCTGTGGGAGAGATTTCTTAACTGCAATCTTTGATTCATAGGAGGACTTACTAGGGATTGTTATAGATTTTCCCAAAATTGTAATTGGTATAGAATTACTTCCTATTGTAAATGGAAAGCATCTATTTACAAAATCTTGTCCAAGCAAGATATCTTCTCCAGTGTCGAAGCAATAGAGATTGACAACTACCTTGGCTCCTTGTATGATGACTAGAAAGTCAGGGGAAAAAGACTGAATTCTGATCTCAGTCTTATTCACTACTCTGAAAGAAATGTCAATATGTTACCAGTAATAGGATGGTATTGCTCCATATTTTTCACATGAGTTCATAGCACCTGTATCAAGCTGTTCATCCAATGTATACTCCATATATCGTGAGACTTTTATATCAACATAATTTACTAGTCTATCTTCAAAACCATTAATTTGTCTAGACTCACTAGTCTCAATTTCTGTGTCATGACCAAACATTTCTCTGTGCCATTGTTCATCTCTTTTATTTCTGAGAAAGTTTAGTTCTTCCTTTTCCATTTTGATATTTTTCCATAGCTCAACCATTACATTTTCTTTTTCTTTTATTGATTCTTCTAGATGTTGTATAGTTTTGTCTAGAGAATCTTCGCCTTGTTCTTCTTCTCTTATTTCTTTCAGAGAGTTCTTTACCTTCTTGCCTTTAGGTTTAGATGAATATTCACCATGCTTAGTTGTTGGTGTATGGAAATTTGAGAAGAGAGGAGAGCAATCTGAGATTGGTATCTTTTGGAGAGTTGAAACTGTCCAGGGGTTAACCTATTCAGTTTCTGTTCTAAGACAGAACTCTGATGAAGAAGAGAGGGGAGGTCTGAAAAGGTTGACATCATTTTAATGTCCAAAAAATTCATAGTATCAGTGATTTGTGATTGATTAGTATCAGACTGGTAGTCAATAGTGGGAGTATTAGATTCATTAGACTCAGTTAGTGATAGAAATTCACCATTTGAACGTTCAAAAACCATTTCCCATTCGGCAGGATCATATCCTGTTTGGAAGAGATCCATTATGTTCATTTGAAATTTGGTTTTCTGATGCAGAGGGCACTAAGAAGCCCAGTGGCCAGGCTTTTTACAGATAAAGCAAGTGGTTTTTCTTGCTTGAGTTGGTCTTGACCTGCGTTTAAAATAGGCTTTTCTAGTTCCTTGGGTGTTTTTACTAAATCTTCTAGGAAACGTTTTTGTAAAAGAACTGTATTTGTTTTTCCTAGAGAATTTAAAACAACCACAATATCTCTTACACGAGTCTTTCCTTTTATTCTGTTTCTGACAACCAAAGTGATATGTTTCAGCAAAAGTATCACAGATACTTGAGTCAAACCCTAATTGATTTTTAACAGATTTGTTTGTCTGTCTTCTTAGACATTCTTTCTGTAGGGATGTGACTATATGTTCATGTAATCCTACTAAAGAAAGTTCTTCTAGAATGATTTCCATGGTTTCTAGTCTTTCTCTAACAAGATCAGGAATTTTCCCAGGCATGGCAGAAAGATATTTTCTTAGATATGCCACATTGTCTGGATCAAGAGCTTTGTATAAAAGATCCTGCATAGTACATAAAAATTCTGGTAACTGAGAGACATGACATAGTCATTGATTCATAAACAAATCTACATAATGTTCAGAATCTATTTTAGTGCTACCATAGAATTCATGTACTACTTCTTTGATAAGCTCTTTGATTGGATTATCATGGTTCATTATTCTTAGCTTATCAGCTTCATTGACTCTATCCCTCCAGAGTCCTAGGTTTCCAGCGAATCCCCAAGTTAGTCTGAGGGCTAACTCATTTCAGGAAATTTTGTTTAGAAATATCATCTTTTGAGTTTTTGCCCAAGCCTGCCATTTCTAAAATATGATCATCATCTCATTACGAGATCTGCAATTCAGATTAGACATAGGGGCTCGTTCTATGTTTTCTCTACTAAAAGAAGCATGTTCAGAAGAATTTGTTGGATCAAATGGGACCTTTTTACTGGAACCATATTTAACACTGCACCACTTTTCCCATGTAGATTGGAAATGATTTCCTCCTGCATCATCATCAGTAGATCTAGGTGCATTAACTGTTGATCTTCCAGCTTCATCTATCCCTTTTATGAAAGTGACTTGAGGGATAGTCTTTTGATGTTCATATTTAACTTCTTCTTCTAAAGAAGAGAATTTTGATTTGACCAAGTCCAGTTTTTCTTGTGCCATCAAGACAACTTGAGCTATCCTTGAAAGAACATGATTAGTCATTTATGTAGCTAGTTGATTTAGAGTCAAATATTTCTGATCTTTGGTAGAAGTAGAAACTGTTCCAAACCATTCGTAAGAAGCTTGTTTTTCTAGCTCATCATATTTGATAGGAGATGAAGGGGCTTTCTCCTTATAATAGGATTCTTTCATACTATGTATTGCAGTCTGAATAGTATCTAATTTCTCTAGAATATGTACAAGTTGAGATATGAGAGTCTCTTGATTTTGTTCAAGATTATCAATCTCAGAATGTAGACCATTCATGTGTGATTTGGTCTGTATGATGTCTTGTGCCATATCATCTAGATTTTGAGCAAGATAGACAGATTGATAATTTGCATAATTCTGTAACCTCACAACATTTTGAGATTTCTCAGCATCTTCTTTTCTATATTGAATAAATTCTAGGTTTTCTACTAAGTTATTCTTGAAAGAGGGAGTGTGATTCCCAGGTCCAAGACTTCTTTGAGGTAGTGTGGCAGACTTGTCTTTGTCTCCTCTAGAAAAAGTATAGTTAATGATCTTGATAAGAGGGACTGTGACTTCTTGACATTCAGAACAATCAGAATGTTGTCCATTGTATTCAACTTTGGACTGATAGGTTCTGAAGTTTTTATGAGCAGATGGAATATGCTTCACAAGAGGTTTACCTGAAGACTTTTTTTGAGAAGGGATGCCCTTTTGGAAAAAATAACAGCTCTCTGAACCCTTTTGGTGAAACAACAAATGATCATCTAATTTGGATCTACTAGAGGTTGGTTTATATACGGGGGTTCAATAAGGAGTGGAAGAAGAAGATGATGTACTTCTTCTAGGATATGAATATGAAGTACTTGTATTTAAGGAAGACATATGTCTTTCAAGGTCAGGAACTCTTAGACTTTGGGATCTTCCTATTCTCAAAACCTTTTCTCCTGATTCATTCTTATCCATTATAATTTGTTGTGCTTTAGCTGGTGCTATTTAGATTGCACAGGCTAATAGTCTGTTGACCATTCATCTGGCATTGTTAATTTAGCAAATCCTAAGGTGAGAGGTGTGACATTTCCCGGACCAACCACCACGCTTTCGTTTGTTGTGCATTGGATAAGCTTTGGATTTAAGGCTGGCATTGTGGTAGTTACAAACCTAAGACAGATTGTGGTATGTAACTGGGCAATTTTTGAGGATTCTGCCATTTCAAAAACCAGAAAATTGGACATAACCTTGAAGTAGAGAGGAAATATATGGATCAGTCAACGAAACTTGGAATCGGGGTAACGCTGATGACCAGCCTGGTCCATTATGCAAAGGATCTTGGAAGCCTAAGATTATAGAATCTGAAAACTGATTATGATGTGAATCTATTATACAACTGAGAATTGAGGTGTTTAGACATTATCTAACAAGAGGATTTATTCTGAATTGGATAAGACCAATATGAACAAATTTAAACCCATGTTCTAATCCCCAATCTATTTCAGATTGTTGAATCAGAGGGATTTGATATACACTTTGTCCTAAAGATAAAGGAACATTATGAGAACATTATTAGAATAGAGTGGAGGCTTTGAATTTGAACATCGGGAGATCATAGACTTTAAAAGGCTCAATTTCAGTCATTCTCCAATTTACATCAGGTTCATATTCTTGGGCGACTAGTCTAGTATTATATAATGATTTAGACTCAAAGGAGTTACTAAGAAAATACTTATACCATTTGCTTGGTTTATATGAGACAACAGAGGACAAATCATAAGATGTAGACAATCCTTTCTGTGAATCCATTGTCAACTACTGCAACTTCTAGAGATATATTAAGATTATAGGCAAGTAAATATAGCAAGCGACAAGATCTTACTTACTATGGGAAAAGGACTATGCATCTCTCCATGCCTTCCTTGGATTCAATGGTTGTCTCACTCTCCTACAACAACTACTAGAGACCACAGTCAAGAGATATTTACAAATACATATACTCTCTTATCAGATATATTACACATGGGATCAGTGTTTTTCATTCACAACGCCCCGAAGGCGAGTGAAGAGGATACACACTACTTGACTCAAACTATAGACTTATAGACTCTTTATCTCTCTCTGTCATGTCCTAAATGAGATCCTGAGAGCTTTATTTATACAAATTCTAGCAAGTTACTGGTAACAAGAGACTGGAAACTGTCGGTAATAAAGTAGATTCCTTCAAGTGGATGGGGACACTGGTGGACTCCAGTTGTTATATCGTCCCTCAGAGGCTCGGCCATACGAGGACCCATACAGACTTTTACGGAATGACTCGACACAACGGAAAAATATTCCTAGTACATAGTGGATTTTGAAATGATACCACTAGAATATTTGGATTACAAAGTGGAGTTCTACAGGAACCCACGGAACTGACGGGACACCATTGTCGGCTCGTTAGACATGAAATTGAAATAATTACAATAGAGACATTTTCATGGCTCATGGCCCATCATGCTTCCATCTAATTGTTTATGTTATGTTCAACTATGGAATCAAATGAGTCATCACTGTTGTAGTTGAAGTGACTGCTGGGAAGCGATCCATGGATATCTAAAAAAGGTGGCAATCCACTAAAAAATTTGTAGAACGATGATCCTTGCATTGTAGGAATGAGATCATCATCTGGTATGCAGAGGTCGCCATAGAATTCACTGGTTACCTTGTAATTCTGAGGATTTGGTGGATTGAAGTTTTCATAAATCAGCTCACTGCCTTGAAAGGATAAATTAAAAACAAACCATGCATTGTAGTGTGCTACTTCCTCAGCTTCTGTACGTAACCATTTCCTAAAAGCATATTTTTTGCTACCAAAGAACTGTATGTCTCTGGGACAACAGGTCCATATTAATAAATACAACCAACCAGACCATCAATATAGATAATCTATGAATGTTGAACAATCAAAGAGTATCCAACAAGAACCATCAAACTTGGTATGAGACATTATTTCACAATAGTCTTCATATGAGATATCTGGAGTATAGATATAAATATACACTTGTCCTTGGAAAGGACCTCCAATGATTATTCCTCTAGTTATGTTCTGACTTGTTCTGAAATAACTTATAAAAGATCTTAGATGATTCTTTGACTGTACCCATCTATTCAAAATATTTATACATGCTAGACTAGACTTTATGCAACACTTTAGACACTTGAAACAATAACAATATTTACAATTATTACATACAAGGATCCATTTGAATCCCGGTGAAGCATTTGGTATGCTTAAGGAGGATGAAGCTTCTCTGGTGAGCAAATCAGCTATGCAATTATCTTTCCCTGGCTTATAATGGATGTCAAAGTCAAATCCATCCATCCATAAGCTCCATCTAAGAACTCTATTATTGCCCTGTTCAAGAAGTCTCTGATTAGTCATCATTCCTTTCATATGCTTTAAATCAGTTCTGACAATAAAACGAACAAGTTTTAAAAACAATCTAAACTTCTTAATCCCATTTTTTACAGCTAATATTTATTTATGGGATGAAGAATATTTTGATTATGTCTCACTAAAACATCCAGAAGCATATATACAGACTTCTTCCAGCTTTGGTCCATTCTTCTGGAGAAATACAACTTCCCTCGTATCATTAGAAGCATTTGACTCTAAGATAAGTTGTAATGAAATATCTGGAAGATATAACTTTGGTAGGTTTTCGATTTTTTGTTTTATTACTTGAACAACTGCTATCATATTATTATTCCAAGGTATTACCTTACTCAGGCACTTTTGAAGTATCCTCACATCTTTAGCCTGGTTTTCATAGAACTGTCTAATGTAATTTAGACAACCTAGGAATATTTGCAACTGCTTTTGATCCAGAATCTCATCTGGAAATTCAGAGAGTTTCTTCAGCACATGTTCCTATAACTCAACTGCTCTGTTGGAAAGAATAAGTCCTAAATATTCAATTCTTGTCCGAGCCCAACAAATCTTAAATTTGCTCAAAACCAAACCTTGACGGAACAATAGATCATATACTGTCTTCAAATGTTGTACATGAGATTTAGTATCATAATAACAAACAAGAAGATCATCTATATATACAATGACAAAATTCAAATGTTTAAAGATATCGTCCATCCTTTTCTAGAATTATGAGGGTGTATTTTTCAATCCAAAGGGCATGACTCTCCATTGGTATTGTCCATTAGGTGCAACGAAATTTTTTTTGTACCTGTCTTTAGGAACTATCCCTATTTGCCAGAATCCACTCTTTAGATCAAACTTACTGAAGATGTTGCATTTACCAGTCTTAGAGAAAAGAAATTCTTTAGAAGGGAGAGGAAATATTATAGGAAGTAGAGCTTCATTTAAAGTTCTATAATTTATAACCATTCTAGGTTTTCCTCATTTCTGTTCGCTATGTTTATTCACATAAAATGTTGGGCAAGCCCAACGGATTCTACTTGGTTCTATTAGCTTTCTTTCTAGGAGTTCTTTTATCTCCTGCTAGCAATATTCAATTTCTCTGGGAGACATATGGTTGGCTGAGGCCTTTTGTGGTTTCGCGACATAATCTTCTCTATAGGGAAGACTGACAAAATATTGTTCCCTTGTCCAGAAAGCATTAGGATGATCTGATGTACAGTCTTTTTCTATCTTTTCTTTAACATCCTTAATTGCTTCTAATCCATGTTTTTCTGCATTGTTTATTATCTTCTAGATCTAGACTAATTTCTCAGTAGTATATTCTATCTGTGGGAGAGATTTCTTTACTGCAATCTTTGATTCATATGAGGACTTACTAGGGACTGTTATAGATTTTCCCAAAATTGTAATTTGTATAGAATTACTTCCTATTGTAAATGGCAAACATTTATTTACAAAATCTTGTCCAAGCAAGATATCTGCTCCAGTGTCGAATCAATAGAGATTGACAGCTACCTTGGCTCCTTGTATGATGACTAGAAAGTCAAGGGCAAAAGGATGAATTCTGATCTCAGTCTTATTCACTGCTCTGAAAGCAATTTCAATAGGCTACCAGTAATAGGATGATATTGCTCCATATTTTGCAAATGATTTCATAGCACCTGTATCAAGCTGTGCATCCAATGTATACTGCAGATATCTTGAGACTTTTATATCCACATAAATTACTAGTCTATCTTTAAAACCATTAATTTGTCTAGACTCATTAGTCTCAATTTTTGTGTCATGACCAAACATTTCTCTGTGCCATTGTTCATTTCTTTTATTTCTGTGAAAGTTTAGTTCTTCCTTTTCCATTTTGATATTTTTCCATAGCTCAGCCATTACATTTTCTTTTTCTTTTATTGATTCTTCTAGATGTCGGATAGTTTTGTCTAGAGAATCTTTGTCTTGTTCTTATTCTCTTATTTCTTTCAGAGATTTCTCTACCTTCTTGCCTTTAGGTTTAGATGAAGTGAAATCAGAATCTTTTGGTTTGTAATCCTGAATATTCACCACGCTTGGCTACTAGTGTCTAGCAATTTAAGAAGAGAGAAGAGAAATCTGAGCTTGGTATCTTTTAGAGAGTTGAAACTGTCCAGGGGTTAACCTATTCAGTTTATGTTCTAAGAAAGACCTCTAATGAAGAAGAGAGGGGAGGTCTGAAAAGGTTGACATCATTTTAATGTCCAGAAAATTCATAGTATCGGTGATTTGTGATTGATCAGTATCAGACTGGTAGTCAATAGTGGGAGTATCAGATTCATTAGACTCAATTAGTGATATAAATTCACCATATGAACGTTCAGAAACCATTTCCCATTCAGCAGGATCATATCCTGTTTGGAAGAGATCCATTATCTTCATTTTAAATTTGTCTTTTCTAGGTCCTTGGGTGTTTTTACTAAATCTTCTAGGAATTTTTTTTGTAAAAGAACTGGATTTGTTTTTCCTAGAGCATTTAAAACAACCACAATCTCTCTTACATGAGTCTTTCTTTTTATTTTGTTTCTAACAACCAAAGTGATATGTTTCAACAAAAGTATCACATATACTTGAGTCAAACCCTAATTTCTTTTTAACAGATTTGTTTGTCTGTCTTCTTAGACATTCGTTCTATAGGGCTATGACTATATGTTCATGTAATGCTGCTAAAGAAAGTTATTCTAGACTAATTTCCATGGTTTCTAGTCTTTCTCTAACAAGATCAAGAATTTTTCCAGGCATGGAAGAAATATATTTTCCTAGATATGACACATTGTCTGGATCAGGAGCTTTGTATAAAAGATCCTGCATAGTACATAAAAAATTTGGTAACTGAGAGACATGACATAGTCGTTGATTCATAAACAAATCTGCATAATGTTCAAGATCGATTTTAGTGCTACCATAGAATTCATGTACTACTGCTTTGATAAGTTCTTCGATTGGATTATCATGGTTCATTATTCTCATCTTATCAACTTCATTGACTCTATCCCACCAGAGTCCTAGGTTTCCAGTGAATCCCCAAGTTAGTCTGAGGGCTAACTCATTCCAGGAAATTTTGTTTCGAAATATCATCTTTTGAGTTTTTGCCCAAGTCTGCCATTTCTAAAATATGATCATCATCTCATTACGAGATTTGCAATTCAGATTAGACAGAAGGGTTGGTTCTATGTTTTCTCAGCTAAAAGAAGCATGTTTAGAAGAATTTGTTGGATCAAATGGGAGCTTTTTACTGGAACCATATTTAGCATTGCACCATTTTTCCCATGCAGATTGGAAAGGATTTCCTCCTGCATCATCATTGGTAGATCTAGGTGCATTAATTGTTGAGCTTCCAGCTTCATCTATCCCTTTTATGAAAGTGACTTGAGGGATAGTCTTTCGATGTTCAGATTTAACTTCTTCTTCTGAAGAAGAGAATTTTGATTTGACTAAGTCTAGGTTTTCTTGTGCTATCAAGAAAACCTGAGTTATCCTTGAAAGAACAAGATTAGGCATTTTTGTAGCTAGTTGATTCAGAGTCAAATATTTATGATCTTTGGTAGAACTAGAAATTGTTCCAAACGATTTGTAAGAAACTTTTTTTTCTAGCTCATCATATTTGATAGGATATGAAGGGGATTTCTCCTTATCATAGGATTCTTTCAGACTATGTATTGCAGTCTGAATAGTATCTAATTTTCCTAGAATATGTACAAGTTGAGATTTGAGAGTCTCTTGATTTTGTTCAAGATTATCAATATCAGAATGTAGACCATTCATGTGTGATTTGGTATGTATGATGTATTGTGCCATATCATACAGATTTTGCGCAAGACAGACAAATTGATCATTTGCATAATTCTATAACCTCACATCATCTTGAGATTTTTCAACATTTTCTTTTCTACATTGAATAAAGTCTAGGTCTACTACTAAGTTATTCTTGAAAGAGGGAGTGTGATTCCC
This sequence comes from Picea engelmannii, assembly GCA_009831015.1. Lineage (NCBI taxonomy): Eukaryota > Viridiplantae > Streptophyta > Pinopsida > Pinales > Pinaceae > Picea > Picea engelmannii. Next base: position 15,202 of record ML841808.1, on the reverse strand, counting down.
AGGTCCAAGACTTCTTTGAGGTAGTGTGGTAGACTTGTCTTTGTCTCCTCTAGGCAAAGTATAGTTAATCATCTTGATAAGAGGGACTGTGACTTCTTGACATTCAGAACAATCAGAATGTTGTCCATTGTGTTCAACTTTGGACTGATAGGTTCTGAAGCTTTTATGAGCACATGGAATATGCTTCATAGGAGGTTTACCTGAAGACTTTTCTTGAGAAGGGATGCTCTATTGGCAAAAATAACAGTTCTCTGAACCCTTTTGGTGAAACAACAAATGATCATCTAATTTGGATCTACTGGAGACTGGTTTATATACAAGGGTTCGGTAAGGAGTGGAACAAGAAGATGATGTACTTCTTCTAGGATATGAATCTGAAGTACTTGTATTTAAGGAAGACATCTATCTTTCAAGGTCAGGAACTCTTAGACTTTGGGATCTTTCTATTCTCAAAACCTTTTCTCATAATTCATTCTTATCCACTATCAGTTCTTGTTCTTTAGCTGGTGCTATTTTAGATTGCACAGGCTGGTAATCGGGCCTATGCAGACTAGGTCTTTAGGAGGTGCATTTTACTTTCTGTTATTTATTAATGATTGCATGAGATACACATGGGTTTACTTCCTGAGATGAAAAAGTGATGCTTTCAAGTACTTTAAGGAATTAAGAACCATGGTGGAAAAGAAGATAGGAAAATCCATCAAAATCCTCCATTCAGATAAAGGGGGAGAGTATAAATCAGGGGACTTCGACAAATATTGTAAATATAATGGAATAGTACAAAAGTTTACAGTACCTCACACTCCACAGCAAAACAGAGTCGTTGAAAGGAAAAATATAACTCTGGTAGAGTGTGCACGCAGTATGATGAAAGGAAAGAATCTCTCAAATGCATTTAGGGCTGAAGCCATAAATACTGCAGTTTATTTAAAGAATAGAAGTCCAACAAGGTGTCTTGATAATCTTACTCCTTTCGAAGCCTTGTATGGTTCCAAACCTGCAGTTAATAATTTTAAAGTATTTGGGTGTAAGGCTTTTGCACATATTCCAAAAGAGAATAGAAGGAAATTGGATGCTAAAGCCACTAAATGTATTTTCATTGGGTATTGTTCTGAATTTAAAGCATACAAATTGTTTGATCCTACTACTCACAAAGTATTTGAAAGTAGAGATGTACTTTTCCATGAGTAGGAAGCAAGAAATCATGATGACAATAGTGATGAGGAATGGCAGAGACTTCTTGATGAAGGAGTTAAAGAAGAGAAGTAGCAGCAGTAGCCCACACAACAGTAGCCATCGCAGTAGCGACAACAACAGCAACAGTAAGAAGGACTCAGTGATATGGATAATTCAAGCAGTCACAGTTCACCTAGAGGCGAAGACAGATCTTCACAAAGTGGGGAGGAAGATAATCAGTTGAGAAGATCTTCAAGACAGATTTGGCTTCCTGAGAGGTACAAAGACTATGCCCTAATGAGTAGCATTTCAAATGTCATAGAACCCATGAGTTTTGATGAAGCTAATGAACATGATGAATGGCGAAATGCAATGGAGGAAGAATATGAATCTATAATGAAAAACAATACTTGGGAATTGACTGAATTGCCTAAACATAAGAATCCCATTGGCTACAAATGGATATACAAACTCAAGTTTAAATCAGATGGTACTATATATAAGTATAAGGCTAGACTAGTGGCAAAGGGGTATTCACAAACAAAAGGTACTGATTATGCTGAAACATTTGCACCAGTAGCTAAATTGAATACTATCAGAATGTTAATTGCTTTAGCTACAAAGTACCATTGGAAGCTGCATCAGTTAGATGTTAAATCTTCATTTTTGAATGGTGAGTTAAAGGAAGAGGTTT
>ML841807.1:11191-21457 GCA_009831015.1 Picea engelmannii | reverse complement strand
TCAAATTTAAACATATATCGTTATATTAATAAAAGAAATTGAACAAAAGTTTGTTGAGTAGATCAAAACCCCTTCACTTCCAATTTTTTCAAAAACAATATTAAATGGATCAATGCCACTTCAAATGTTAATATTTCAATTACAGTTCAATTTTCCGAAAAAAATGGTTATGAAGGACATTTCAACCTTTGCATTTTTTATAATGTTCAAATTTGTTAATATTTCGATTACAGTTCAATTTTCCAAAAAAAATGTTATGAAGTCAAAGGTCGTTTCAACGTTTTCATTTGTTATAATGTTCAAATTTTCTTCATATAAAATTTGTGAAAGCCCCCACTCGATTCAACATTCACATTTTTTATAATGTTTTTCAAGAAAGTGAAAACGAATTTTTTAAGTAGGTTAAAACCTATTACAGTGTTTTTTTTATAACATTCAATTTTTCTCATATATATTAATCTTTGTTATTTTATAAAATATTCATAATTTTTTCAGTAGAATGGTATCCTTTAATCCTTTTTTTTTAATTAAGGAGTTATTGTTTTATATATAAATAAATTGTACAAAAAGAGCAGACAAAAGTCGACCCCACAAGACCATGATAGTGTTGAAGTTTTACTTATACAACTAGAAGTTATGATTTTTCTTTATTATTATAACCATTTAACACATTAGCGACATAAATAAGATCATTTAAAGAGAGGCAATCACATAAACAATAGAGACACACATATTATCTTGGGAAACCCTCATGGGGGAGAAAACCAAGCAAAAACTTCCTCAATATAGATAGACCAAAGACTGAACATAAGATCCTCCTCTACTCCTTCACTAGGAAGAGTAGTGCACTACTTAACCAAGATATACCAAGACATAGACCAAGAAACCCTCCTTGACCTCACACTTAGTTGCAGTATCAATTCCTCCTCCAAGACTTGCGCACTGCAGAGCTCAGTGTGTGTAAATGAGGTGTTGGGCTCCCTTATAAATAGTGATCTGGCCAACCTATAATTAGGTCTGGGCCAACCTATCACTTTACCCTCTTAATTTACATTTAACTATCAAGGCACAAATTGGATGACTTTTCCAAAGGAACAATAGGGCCTAATTAATAAATATAATATAATAATATTATTCATCATTCCCTCTTAGGTATAATATTCTTCGAAGTTACAATATTTCAACACTCTGTTAATAACCAAATATCAAAATAGCATAAAAAAAACCTCAGAATAAGTACTCAGTGCCTTGAAAAAGAGAGAATTTCATATAATAAGCCTCTTCAAGGGGGAAACATCCTTATACACCACATAAATTTCCAATTACAAGATGATTCGAAATGAAAAGGTCTCCTTGGTATATATAGGAGACTAGGAGGTACAATTACAACTAATGGACCCAAGACGACATAAATAAAATAACATTACTAATGTAATATGCCCCAATTAAGGGGTAATGTGCCACTATTTAGGGATTAACATTCCCCTCCCCTTCAGACAAGTGTCGTCCGCAACACTTGAGTAATTATGGATGCTTCTATATAAAAGACTCATCTTCCCAAGTGGAATCTTCAGTTGGTAGTTTCCTCCACTTAATGAGATAGTATGATATGGATCTATTCCCCAGCTGGCGAATTCTTGTCAGTGATAGCTTCATGCTCCAATATGATTTTTTCTTCCTCATCAAGTTCTAGAAATACAGTTTGAACTGGGATCCTGTCACCTATAACCTTCTTTAAGAATGAAACATGGAAAATTGGGTGTACTTGCGAAGATGTAGGAAACTCCAATTTGTATGCCATAGTACCAATCTTTTGCAACACCTTGTAAGTTCCATATTACTTTGGTGATAATTTATTGTCCTTCTTATATTTCTTGAGGGACATATCTTTGTATGGTTGTAGTCTTAAAAATACCCAATCCCTTACTTCAAAACTTATTTCACTACGATGTTGATTTGCTTCTTGTTTCATGCAATTATGTGCCATGGTTAGGTTTTCCTTTAAGAGTTGGAGGACATGTTATTGATGCTCAATGTGATATTCCACTACTTGAACCTTAGATTTTTCTTTTAGAGAAGAAATGATGGAAGGAGGGTGGTATCCATAGAGTGACATAAATGGTGTCATTTTTGTTGCAATATGAAAGGAAGTGGTATATGACCATTCTATCAAGGGTAACCATTTGAACCATTGTGTTTGTTTATCAGAGACAAAGAAACAAAGGTATCCTTCCAAACATTTGTTCACTATCTCATTTTATCCATCATATTGAGGATGATAAGATGAGTTATGAGCCAATTGAGTACCCAAACAAGAAAACAATTATGTCCAATGAAGATGGGAATTATGTCCAATGAAGGTGGAAATTGTATTGTCTTTGAAAGGATTGTTTGAGAGAATGCACAAAAGTGTGTGTACTTGGTTAGTCTATCAAAAATCACCATGATGACACTCTTTCCTTCAGACATCAGTAACCCTATGTTGAAATCCATGGAAGCCTCCTCCCAGTGTTGAATTGGGATGGATAATGGTTGTAAAAGACCTAGGGTCTTAATTGTTTCCACCTTATTTTGTTGGAAAACCGAACATTCTGCCACAAACCTTTGAACATCAGTTTTAAGGCTATCCCAAAAAAAATCCTTCTTGACCCTATGGTAAGTTTTCAAAAATCATGAGTGTCCTCCTATCGGAGAGGCGTGCAATTCCAATAGTACCTTTTGTTTGAGTTGGGATTTCTTACATAAATATAAGCGATATTTGTACCATAGTGAATCATTTTTCCATGTAAATGTATCTGATACATTGGAATCCTATTTCAACCTTTGAATGAGATTTCACACGTTTTCATAATTCTTCCATTCATACTTCTCTTCTATTATCCAAATGAATTTGATGATCGAGATAGCATAGAGAAAGGCCTCAACATATTCATCATTTTTTGAGAGTGCATCTGCCACAACGTTTTTCTTCCCTTTTTTATAGATGATTTCAAAATCATAACCCAACGTCTTGGTCATCCATTTTTATTGTTATTTTGAAGATAGTATTGGTTCCAAGAAAAATTTTAAGACTATCATGAATTTTTTTTACCTTGAAGTGCCTACCTATTAGGTAAGGGTGTCATTTCTTCAATGCATGTAGTATTGTCATCATTTCCTTCTCATAAATGGGTTTGTGTAAGTCCTTTCCCTTGAGTGTCTGAATTTAAAAATAAAGGGACCTTCCTTCTTGCATTATAGCAACACCAATGCCATTTCCTGAGGCATCACACTCCACAATAAAGGTTTTTGTGAATTGTGTTGTGGTCAAGATAAGAGATTTTCACATCACCTCTTTAAGTTGTTCAAAATATTGATTTGCCTCTGGAATCCATGAAAATGCATCCTTCTTAGTTAATTTCATTAAAGGTGTTTCTATTCTTCCATAGTTTCGAACAAACTTGTGATAGTAACCTGTCAAACCCAAAAATCCCCTAATATTCTTCAATGTTTTGGGAATCGACCAATCCATCATGGCCTTAATCTTGTTAGGTTCTACCTTGACACCTTCATGAGATACAATATGACCCAAATACTCTACTTCCTTCATCCCAAAGAAACATTTGGATGGTTTGGCATATAGTTGTTTCTCCTTTAGTAGTTGTACCACCTTGACAACATGTCACACATGATCTGCCCAATACTTGCTATAGATTAGTACATCATCAAAAAATACTAACACAAATTTTCGAAGGAAGGGCTTGAAAATGGAATTCATCAACCCTTGGAATGTGGAAGGTGCATTCATAAGGCCAAAAGGCATGACCAAAAATTCATAATGGCCTTCATGAGTTTGGAATGTTGTTTTGGGGATATTTTCTTCCTTCATTATAATCTGATGATACCCTGAACGAAGATCCAACTTTGTGAAATAGATTTCTCCATGTAGTTCATCTAACAATTCATCAATGACAAGCATGGGAAAGCTATCTTTAATAGTGATCTTGTTGAGCTCTCTATAATATGGAAACATATGCCATGAACCCTCTTTATTGAGTACCATTACCACCCGTGCATAGTAAGAACTTTGGCTAGGTCTAATAATGCCATCCCCTAACATTTCTTCAACCATACACTCAATTTCACTCTTCTAGGCATAAGGGTATCTGTAAGGCATGATGTTAGGAGGAACACTCATAAGAATTAGGTGAATAGCATGATCATGATTTCGAGTGGGTGGAAGACCTTTGGGAATATGTTCAAATACTTTGGAATTCTTATCAACGATCCCTTGGATATCTAGGGGAATAGATGGCTTAGATGTTTGAACATCTAGTGATCATATTCGTACAATTACACCATGATGCCCCTTTTTCAATAATTTTGTCATGCCATTATAACTTATCACCTTACTGGGTTTCCCTGTGATACCCCTTAACTCAATTTATTTTCCTTCCAATGAAAATTTCATGAAAAGTTCTTGAAAATTAAAAGTCGTTGTTCCCAAATGATTCTAACCATTGGAATCCTAGTACGACATCAGNGCCAAAAGGCATGACCAAAAATTCATAATGGCCTTCATGAGTTTGGAATGTTGTTTTGGGGATATTTTCTTCCTTCATTATAATCTGATGATACCCTGAACGAAGATCCAACTTTGTGAAATAGATTTCTCCATGTAGTTCATCTAACAATTCATCAATGACAAGCATGGGAAAGCTATCTTTAATAGTGATCTTGTTGAGCTCTCTATAATATGGAAACATATGCCATGAACCCTCTTTATTGAGTACCATTACCACCCGTGCATAGTAAGAACTTTGGCTAGGTCTAATAATGCCATCCCCTAACATTTCTTCAACCATACACTCAATTTCACTCTTCTAGGCATAAGGGTATCTGTAAGGCATGATGTTAGGAGGAACACTCATAAGAATTAGGTGAATAGCATGATCATGATTTCGAGTGGGTGGAAGACCTTTGGGAATATGTTCAAATACTTTGGAATTCTTATCAACGATCCCTTGGATATCTAGGGGAATAGATGGCTTAGATGTTTGAACATCTAGTGATCATATTCGTACAATTACACCATGATGCCCCTTTTTCAATAATTTTGTCATGCCATTATAACTTATCACCTTACTGGGTTTCCCTGTGATACCCCTTAACTCAATTTATTTTCCTTCCAATGAAAATTTCATGAAAAGTTCTTGAAAATTAAAAGTCGTTGTTCCCAAATGATTCTAACCATTGGAATCCTAGTACGACATCAGCACCACCCATGGGTATAAAAATCATTGGACTATTCATTACATATTCCCCCATAGTAAGATTGATCTTATTTAATTTTCCGTAGAAATTGATAGTTCCTCCATTTGATATCATTACTTGAAAATCTGGCGTTGGATATATAAATCAATTGAGAGCTTTGGCTAATTTATAGTGAATGAAATTATGAGTACTACTAGAATCAATTAGGACTATTACCTTTTTCTTTATGATATATCCTTCGATATTGAGGGTTTGAGGAGTGTTAATTCCATCCAATGCATTACATGATATCGTGGGAGTCAACTCTTCAAAATAAATATCTTCTACGTTTTCATCTTGAGATGGTTCTTGTTCATGTTCGTGTTCTTATACCTCTTCACAATCTATGTCGAATAATTTATTCTCACCACACTTATGTCCCTTACTGTACTCGTTGTCACAATTAAAGAATAAACATTTTTCTTTTATTTCCTCCAATTGTTGAGGTATCAACCTTGTAGGTTGAGGTGTTTTAGAAGAAGGAACATTATTCTCTCGATAGATGTTAGGAGTGGTCCTTCTAGTAGTTGTAGCCATATTTTTACTTTCAACATTTCTCGCCACCCTGAATGCATTCTCCAATGATTGGGTTCCCAAAGGTGAACCTCATGTTGAATGTTATCCTTTAAAGTTACTATGAATACATCAATTAGGTTCTCATATGGAATATTGATTACCTTTATATTCAATCTTTGGAAGTTCTCAATGTGCTCTACAACTAAAACCCTTTTTCTTGAGATTTATTAATTGGCTAAAGAAGGTATGGCTCCTTATATCCTCATAGTGTGCTATCATTTCTTCCATGAAAATTGTCCAAGTGACAAGTGATTTGCGAGAACAAAGCACATCATGTAGATCAAAGAATTTCTCCATCTAAATTATCCATGTGATTGGATCCTTGCCATCAAACTTCCTCATATCGATCTTAGGAAAGTGGTTGCTATTCAACCCAAAGTTGGATTTTCTCTAGTATTGATTGATATTCCTTGTGTCCTCATCATGAATTTCATGGGATACATTTTCACTTTTAGGCATCCTCTCTATTAGGAAATTTTTCAATATTTCCATGATCTCCCTTTTTAAAACATCCATTTTAGTATCCATTATTGCCTCCAACTTATCTTCAGTTGAATACATCATCCCTTGTAGTTCATCTTTTGTTATTTTCTTATTTTTTAAATCATTTATGTCCCTACGCATTTCTTCACCTTCATCAAGAGTCCAAGTAGGACTGCCTGGAGACTTATTTGGTGTATAATTTCCCTATTTTGGTGGCATGTTGGCCAAGTATTACTTTTAAACCTTGATTTCGAGGTGGTTCTGCTAGATGATCTTTCTTCTACTGTATCTTCAAAATTCCAGCCCTTCTGGGTATGAAAATTTATTTTTATAGTTCTCTGATACCTCTTCTCTATAATGCCATAGGTCTGATCAAAATTGGATATTCCAAGTGGAAGTTATGGTAACTTCCCCACGCCTTGCTAATTTTTATACCTTCCAGGAGAGCGTACTTGTAAGCATTCCAAGAGCACAATATCTTATATTTGATTTTGAAAATTGTACCATAAATACTACATACTATTCGTTGTCCAATGCAACTGGTCTCACTTAATTTGGATACTCACTGAATAACATATCATTGTTTTATCCAGAAGACATGTTTGAGACTAGTTAATATGACTAGTGAGATACCCTATCTTGCACAAGGTGTATCTACAAAAGTAGGATGATCGAGAAGCGGAAATTTTTATCAAAGTTACCTTGATAATTTTGATGAATATCCTCATGGTTTCATTGTCTGAAACGTTACAGAATCTGAGGCAAGAGCTCGAGCTACCTACGTAAGCTCTGCATTCCCCATTTTGACCTTATAATCTTTTTTCATCCGAGTCCTTTGCAAGTCGGGAATCATATCCCAAACCCAGGCGTCCTCCAACATCATTCACATAAGTTCCAATTCTAGTTGTAGGTATAAAGAAATTACTGATGTATTCATTGAAACAGGAGAATCTAGCCCTGCTACCTTCACACCTGACATCAATATGATCACTCTCATAATGTCCCAGCGCTTAGAGGGGATCACTTGCTACGAAATGACAAAATCTTGATGGAGGTGATCTTCGTCTGTCATGAGAGTATGAGTAGTAATGCCAAGAGAAGTACCCCGCGCATCGGCATAAATGACGCCTCTCAGACTTCACTCGTGTTGTATTTCCACCCTTCTGTATAATGAATCTTTGGAGCCTTCTGAATTGACATGAGTGTTGATCAATAAGGTGTCTACTTGGTTGCTTGGGGGATCCGCTGGGAAACACGTGTCTGCCAGAATATCATGTGATCTAGAGAGCACCGGGGTGGTATCCTTTAATCCTAACTTAGAAAATCGGTTTGATAATTCAAATTTGGTCTTAGTTGACATTAATCATCATATTATCAATAAAAATAAGCCTACAATGTTCAAACTTTAAAATTAAATTAAATTTAAAAATATATTCAATTAACCTAGAAAAAAAAATTGAATAAGGGTTTATTAAGTAAGTCCCCTTTTAACTTTTGAATTTGTATAACATTCATTTTTTTTCAATTTTAAGACGTCCAATTTAAAAAAAAAAAAATCAATATGACTTCAAAAGTTAATATTTTGATTGCACTTCAATTTTCAAAAAAAATGGTTGAATCGTCATTATTATCAATAAAGATAAATTTACAAAATTTAAACTTCAAAATTAAATTAAACTTAAAAATATATCCAATTAAATTAATAAAATAAATTGAATAAGAGTTTGTTAAGTAAGTCAAAACCCTTTTAAATTTTTTATTTTTTGAACGTTTAATTTTGTCAATTTTATAAAGTCAATTTCTTTTTAAATATTAAATGGACAAATGCCACTTACTTCAAACGTTAATATTTTTATTACGGTTCAATTTTCCAAGAGGAAATGATGTAAAGTCAAACGGCTGTGTTATTATGTTCAAAAAAAATTACAAATAAAATTTGTGAAAGCACTACTCTATTCAATGTTCACATTTTTATGTCGAAAAGCGTATATTTATTGGAGATGAGCACAATTAATTACCTTTTAATCTAAAATTCTAATCCGATGGCTAACAATTGAAGATGCTGGCATATTCTTAGTGGTCCTCTCAAATCAATGAATGAAATTTAATATTAATAACTTCCTTGCATTTATAAATACTTATGTTTACTTGTTTACTTAATATGATTAATAATTTACTGCTCTACCTAATGATTGCCAAATTTACCTAATTAACCAGAATTAATATATAGAATAAATCATTCTATATAACATTCAATATAGATTAACAAGTGTCATTTTATTGCACTTACTTATTTTATTTTGGGGATATATTTATGAATATGAAGCGACTTACTCTTGAAGTCATATTGTTGCACGTAAGTGTTTTATTTTGGAGATATATTTATAAATCTCCCCCGACTTGGGGATATATTTATAAATCTCAGCAGACTCTTGAATCTGAAGCGACCGACTCTTGGATTCATCGCCCACTCTTAAATCTGAAATGGTGTATCGGCGTTCATCAACCACAACTTAAGTGGTTGTGCTAGTTTTATATAACATTCAATTTTTCTTGGAAGGGAGCTTGTAAAGTAGGTTAAAGCCCCGTTAAGAAGAAAGTGAAAATGAATTTGTTAAGTAGATCAAAAGTTTTCCAACCTAATTTTTTATAACATTCCATTTTCCTATATATTAATTTTTTTTATTTTATAAAAAAATCAAATTCATATTTTCTAAATTATCGTTATTATCGATAAAAATAAAATTATATATTCAAACTTCAAAATTAAATTATACTTAAAAACATATTCAATTAAATTAATAAAAAAAATGTTTGTTGAGTAGATAAAACCCCTTGTAACTTTTACATTTTTATAACCACCCATTTTTTACATTTTTATTTTTATAACTTCTCATTTTTTACATTTTTATAACGAAAGTCAAATGGGTCCATGCCTCTACAAATTTTAATATTTTAGTTACGATTTAATTTATTTCTTTTAAACTTTTATGGAGTTAAAGGCAGTTTCATCGTTCCCATTTACAAATGTTTAAATTTTATTTGTGGAGTAGGTCAAAGCCTAATAGATTAAGTTCACATTTTTTGTAACSTTCAATTTTTCTTGGAAAAGAACTCAACCTACTTTCACCGTTCACATTTTCATAACGTTCGATTTTTCACATTCATATTAACCCTAGTTATTTTACGAGTGATATATAATTTCTCCAATTCCTAGTCTAGGGTGTCTGTATTTGAAAATAGCCTACGTTTTCAGAGCAATTTCATCGATTTTGCAACCCTAGTCAATCTGATGATTTTGCTCCCCATCCGCATCTAGATCATTGTTTCTTGTGTCTCAGAATCCCTCACAAAGCCTGTCAGTTCGAACATCATGAGAAATTTTGATAAGTATAATTTATACTTTGCTAAATCAGGCAAACGAGGCACTATTCTATTTCATTTCATCGGTTTACTATTCATTACCGGTTTTCCTTCGGTTACTTCACAGGTTAGCTCATACACATGCAGTAATGCCTCTACTTACGCCGATGGAAGCATATTTCTGATGAATTTGAATAGGGTAATGGGAAATCTAGTGAACAACGTATCTCGAAGAGGGTTCAGTTCATCCCATGGCCAAAGTCCTAACAGAATCTATGGCCTCCTCGAGAGCATAGGTAACATATCTCAACTAGACTGCTCAATCTGTTCACAGCAAGCAAACAGTAGCGTTCGAGAATTTTGCGGAAACAGCATAGGTGGTCGAGTATGGATAAATAACTGCTTCCTGCGATACGAGAACTATAGCTTCTTTACAAAGCTAGACACCAGTGGGACTTATCTAGAGAACTTAAACGATATTAGTACTAGTAATCTAACGAATTTTAGAACCACTATTTTAAATCTCCTTTCCAACGTGTCTGATGAGGCTTG
>ML841806.1:40419-51577 GCA_009831015.1 Picea engelmannii | reverse complement strand
TAGAGCTTCTTTCTCATTTTATGTGGCTATAGGGTGTCTCCTTATCCATATCTAAGTCATTGAGAGAATATTATATCGGTTGAGTTGATTCTTGAGGATTCTCGGAGGAACCCAAACAATTGGCTTCAAGACGGTGCCTAAGGCTGGACAAGGTTGTCACTTACATTTTCCACATGTTGATAATAAAAGAGTTTGTTTTCCCCTAGATTTTGTCTTCAATGTGTGTTTATCTTTATACTTACTTTGAATATGACATATAACATGCACATGCTTTTGATTGCATAACTAATTTTGTCGCAACCTTAGTTTTGTATCTATCTTCCATGTTCATTTCAACAAAATATCAAGAGCTCTTCGATGAATTGAGGCAGGGATCAACATCAAATGGGAGAATAATGTGCACTTTCTTTTCTCCTCTCTATCCCTACTTTCTCCTAGTTTAGGTATTTATTTTCTTTGGTTTTTGTGTGCTTGTATTTTGGAGGAGATTTTCATCTCTTTGACTTAGTTTTGCTCTGTTGTGATCCTGACCCAAGATCATAGGGGGAAAATCCCTTAATTAGAATTGGTGACTCCAGTGGGGATACTCCTAGTTGGGTCAATTTGGTTGAGGTGTCTTGCTTGATTTCTTTGTATTATTCTGTTAGTTTCTTAGTCTTTTATAGAGTCTTTTAGCCTCATGAGACCTATTGCTAAGTCCCAAATCCCTCTGTTTCTGAGTGGCCCTTTTTATTTTTTAACCTTACCTTTCTATCTGTGTGTTTCATCCCTATATCCTGCATACATCCGTAATTTGAATCTAAACTTCCCACAGATATGCGCAAGTTGCATTGGTAACAATCACGGGCCTGTGTGAAGTTGATTTTTTTTTTAATTTCTCTTCCTTTCTAGGTTGAATGATTTTTTTTATCAGTCACCTATACTATCCTGATTCTTTTTTTGGTTTCTCTCTATTAAGTTATGAATTTTTTATATATAGAAAAGATTAAGAGCTTTTCTTAGATTGTTTAGTATACGGTTTGTTGGTTAGACTAAAAGAATAACCTTTTTTGTCTGCATATACAGATTCAATGTTTTTTCAGTGGTGTCTTGGTTGAATTCTTTTTTTCTTTTTTATTTCTTTCTACCTTGTTTCAAAAAGAAAAAAAAAATCATTCCTATGTTTATTTTTATTTTGTAAATGAAAAATATCAAAAAAAAAAATGTTTGTTTTTTTGCTTCTCATTTCTTGAACCCTTTACATCTATATTTGCAACAAAAGAGGTAGTTACTTAGCATTTAGATAGTTGTAGTATTCTTTGGTAGTGGTAGCCTTTTTATTAAAAAGGAAAAGAATCCAATAGTACAAGTTTTGTATTCTTGTATTCATTTGCATCTCAATGTGTTTTAAATATTTCACTCAATTTCTTTTTCATCTAAAGAAGAAAATAATTTGCTTCATAAGCGTTGTTGCATCCATTTTCATTTGAAGAATCTGAATTTGTTTTCTTATATTGTATTTCTTTTGGAGTTAGTATAAACATCACCAAAGTTTCATCCACACCCCTTTTGATTAAATAACAACCCATTAAAATGAACACATAACTAAAATTTATTAGAAAACTTTCATTTTTCTAGGGTGAACAAACAAGTTTAGGCTAGGGCCTTGACATAGGTTGGAGAGTAAATTTCTCCAAGGCCAATAAAAAAACATAAGTGTATGAGATAGGGAGTGTATAAATTAGTTGTTGTATACATTGATCTAGAATCTCCTCTAACATATGAGTTAAACACAAGGTCTTGTAAGGAATAGCTGAGGAGAATCCCCTCCAGATTTGGACTGAGTGTAGTGGAGAGATTATGTATTGGGGGTTTAGATTGTACCCATACCTCCATGAGAGGAGGTTATTTCTAGGCATATATATTTGTTACCCTTCCCACACTTTCGATCCTGATTTTCGAATGTACCCCTTGGGCATCGACTGTGAGCTGGTCACCATAGTTGCTTCTTCTAGGCATATCATAAGGTGACTGTGGGTGTTTTCCATAGTACCTAGGGAATATTTTGTATCAGACAGTTCAATACTACTGGAGGGTGCCCCACGAAGCATGGACACTTACACCAAATAAGGCTGGTCTATGGATATCAGGATAACTACTTCACATACCTTCATTTGTTGGTCTAGGAGGCTTAATCAACCTGTGCCTTCATCTGGAAGGGCCCAAGCCACTTTATTGTTTTTTCGGTCCCAAGGCTTAATCCACTTGAGTTGGAATCTTGAAAAAGTTGTTTGTGTTTGTCTTGGTATTTATAATAGTGTGTTTGGTGAAGGTATTTAGACATTAGGAAGGTGATTTGATTGTCACAGAGAGTTGGACACTCAAAGTGGCCAACCTACCACCTCGAAGATCGAGGATATTTGAAGGAATTCCGCTCGAGTAAGAGATTAGAAATAATTCTCCCCCACCCCCACAGAGGTGTCTTCCTGATCAGTATGGCACTTTCTTACCGGTTGGTAACATACATTATTTTAGGGGATAAATTTTGTCAGTCGGATAATTTTTCATGTTTTCCCCAAAAAATGATTCATGAATTTCCATTTTTTCTAAACCGATTCGCCCAAATTCCATAGAATAAAATTATTTTACCTTAAAAATCGCCAAAAATTTATAGAAACTATATAATATCCTTAGAAATTTGAATATTTTAAAAAAACTATCACCAAACATTTTACATTTGGCATATTAAGGACTAGTAATATTCTCCCATGTTTCTACAATTTAATATAATTTTCCATCCTTAAAATTATCCCCGGTTGGCCAGACTGAGATCGTAGACCATAACTCTCAAGAAGAGAACATTTTAAAACTAGAAGAGGTAATCGTTGAGGATCTTGGAGCTGAGGAATTCTCTCCACACATTAATTCTCCATTACCTTGGACTTTCTTGTTTTTGTTCGTACGAGTTCCAAATCTAGGATCGAACTTTGTTGATACTATCCCTCTCCAATGGGCTATTATGGATGACACTCCGCTAGTGTTAGTTTCGAGATCCCTTACAAATACCACCTCAACGATAGCTACCCGGGGGATATTTCCTCCTATCATGCCGTCTCAAATGCCAAATGTGGTTCAATCCACCATCGCCGCAACAACCAACAACATTGCCTCGTCGGTTTTTGGTCCCACTCGAGTTTCAATTGGAACTACATAATTTACATTAACAACAAACAATTTCTCTTACAGAATGTCATTGATGGACATTCTTAATGCATTGGTGATTTCTCATCCAACATCCCAGTCGTCAAATGTTTATATGGGGAGCAGTCCAACTCCTTACCAAGCCTTTTCTTTCGGTGGAGGTCACATTCCTCTGTCATGTCCATTCGTTGGAAGTAAACCTGTTCCATTTTCCATCCCTAAACCCACATGGGGATAGGTAACCTCTATGGGTAGAGGATCCCAATCCATTAGTATAGCATCTACTTTGAACCTATTCACACTTTACAGTGGGTTTCAAAGTAACCCCTTCACTACATCTACAGTGTTGGAAGGGGGGGACCCCTTCCAAGGTCTCAAACCACCCCCTATCAAGGATGTTTAACCTTGCTATGGGTTCCATTGGGGAGTAACCCTCTCCAAGGCCAGTGGAATTCCTTCCAAGGGATGTTTCAAGGGGGAAACCCCTTTCTCGGTTAGTCCACCCCCATGATAGGATTTTTTCCTTTCCATGGGGGGTCCATTGGAGGTAACCCCGATTTTCCTCTCGGGAACCAAATAGGTGGAGGTTTTCTTCCATTCAACCAGGGGACATAAGGTTTATCCCAAGATCTAGTTTAATATAAAAATCTTTCTGTAAACCTGATGCCAATTACAACCCATGACCTTCTTTCCAAGACGCTCATTAGTCAATGATGCAACCTAGGTTACCTTTTCTAGAAAATCTTCATTTTTCATATTTTTCCAAGTTGATGAATGATCCTATTCGTCAAGACCCTAGTTGGATTGAGGTTGCGACCAAAATGCGTTAGGACATTCCAAATTTTGACAAAAAAAGTGGCGAGGATCCACAAGACCACATGATGATTTTCCACTTGTGGTGCTTGTCCAACTCACTCACTAACGATTCGATCATATTGTGTTTTTTCCAGCGTACTCTAATTGGAGGTGCTACCAAATGGTATATTGAACTTGAGATGGGGAAGTACTCAATTTTCGGTGATGCAATCATGGTTTTCTTAAAACACTTCCAACTCCCTTTCTATTATGATTTTGGGACATAATTGTTGGCTAATTTTGTACAAGACAATGGCAGGCACATTTCCAATCACATTCAGGAATGGAGGAGAAGGAAGAGCCTAATTAAGGCTACGATTCCACTAGAGTTCCTCCTGTAATTGTTCTTGATATCCATACTCCTTTATATTTCAAAGGATGTTGCAACTTAGAGAGTGTTTTCATAGGAACAGGTAATCTTTCAGACAGGGTAGTTAGAKCTCATATACTCTCATTCAGGCATGCTCTATGAGATTATRCCAAAAGCATCATGATATAATCTCTACTTGGAAAATMTATCATCTAACCCACATGWTGATGGTATAGTGGGTTGTKCTCAAACAAAAKCCACAGATTTGGCCACTAGCCAGATGAAAAAAATTGTTATCCAGCAACCTACGGTCGGTCCATCCACTGGATCAACCACCCTCGCCACCTAGTATTCYGATRTACATTCTRTGCAAAAAAATACTTCAAAGGGTCYTTAGCAACCCAGAGAGAAAAGAAARGAAAATGGTAAGAAAGGTGATGGGGGAAATAACAAAAATTCAGACAAAAATGTTGAGGGGGGAAAAGATGAGAAATGGCAGGTGAAGTTTCCTTGCAAGCTCTGTGATGATGATCAKCTTACACATCATTTACCATGAATGGAAGAATCCCAACGACTTATCAAATTGTATCAACAACAATCGCCCRTTGTGTTAAAAACCCTTTCCCACAAGGGAATAATTTTCAAGTTGGTTCTTCCAACTTCAACCAACAAGGGGGCACTTCAAGTGATCCCCCCTATGACATGTATCAAGGAATTGTAAACATGCTTAGTTCTTCGAAGCTAAAGGATGTGGATTTTTTGACTAGGTCCCACAATTATGATAACCCAGAGTCAACTAAGAAGTGAAATAAAACTTTGGAGGATCAAGCCCCTCTTTACATAGATAATCCTGAAAAAGAGACAATGTCGTGCATACCTAAGGGTGTGTATAAAAGGATGATGCATGACCCTAATGCACAAGTTTCTCCCAATTATTGAGTTGTGGAAGATTTGGTTCACAAACCTTGTGCAATGTATTCTTTGGAGGTTCTCCAAAGTTTCTCCTCRYAGTGCACTACATTGTTGTCTACCATAGGAGTTGCAKATTTCGTTAGTCATCTTGTAATGAACTTTKATTCTATTGATGTGAGGCAACACTTTTCATATCATGTATATTTTCAGATTGGTTTTGTTTGCAACAATATCWTAGTTAAGAGAACCRTAGTTGATGAAGGTGCTTCCACGTGYGTGATGTCATTGTCATGCTAGAAAGAGATCAGTTCTTTTGAACTTACCCCTTCTCCTAMACTCTTTATTTCCTTTTATGGACACTCKTTTTGACCACATGTTCTAATTATTTCATGTAGGGTCACACTAGGGGGRAATTATGTTTAGGCAGAGGTTGAAGTAGTCGAYGCACCACTCGACTATAATCTCTTGTTAGGAAGAAGTTGGACATAAACCATGGTAGTTTTCATCTCAAAAGTTTTTCAGATTATATATTTTACCCATGAGGTAAKAATTKTGACCATCGATCAAGTGGCATCCAACCTTTCTAACGCAAAATATAATCCTAKGAATACTATCCCTTGGGTTGAGAACTYTCAAGTAGCCACAAAGAGCATCAATTGTGGGATGTACCCTTCGCTTATCRGATATTTTTAATCTCCCGCACCGATTTCATACATTAGCACCACTCTAGTTAATAGGGTTGCTTCATTTAGAATGACRTATATGTAGGACCCATGGAACCTTCCCTCCCCATCTAGTATGGTTGAAGGTTGAGTTCATGCCAGTATTTATGAACCCTTGTCTGCACCTAAAATATCTTATCAAGATATTCAATAAGCTATGCACCTAAGGATCTCTTTCCTTACCCTATTTTGGCTCAAAATTCTTGAATATACCAAGACTATTTAAGTACCATATTTCCTTCGCACGAATAAAAAATCAAGGTAATGGTCGAAGATGAAACGCCATCGGAGGGTTTGCATCATAGATCATATTTCCTCTCTGAACTCAATCAAGTAGAAAGTGGATATTTCAAGTCAATTGTTGTTGGAAGTATTGATGGAATAGTCAATACCTTGGCAAGAGATGGTGTCTATGCTGAAGTAAACATGTCTAACATATTGAAGACAATCGTGGTTAACATTTCTAAGAATCCTAAAAATTTTGAAAACATATTTATTTGAGCATAATTATCACAGGACAAGATCACTCAATATATGACACTCTTTAAGGAATTTCAAGATGTATTCGCATGGTCTTACGAGGAAATTCCTGGCATTGATCCTTGAATAGTTCAACACAAGATTCGAACCTATGAAAATGTAAATCCAGTTTGACAAACATTGAGACCTATGAACCCAAGAAAGGAAGAGAAAATAAAAGCGAAAGGCGAAAAACTACCTCATTATTGTTGACACTTTGTATTGGTGAGGGGTGGACTCGATCCTTCGGTGTTGCTTAACTCTTGAAGAAGAAATGGTTGTTTTGAACGACTACCATAGTGGAGCATGTGGTGGTCACTTATCTGGGTTGGAAACATTGACCCAAAAAAATTTGCACGTAGGATAATTTTGGCCTACGATCTTTAAATATTGTGTTCAAGCAGTCAAGAAGTATCATGCATGGTAAATTGTCACTAAGAAAATGCGTGCACATCCTACTCCAATGTTTCCAATCATCATTGTTGGCCCATTCACCAAGTCTGGGGTGTATTTTATGATATGCCACCCGACTTCATCTAGGGTGCATTTTTACATCATTGTACCCATCGAATACTTTACTAAGTGGGATGAGGCTATGCCAACATCTGCTAATGATGGGGAGACAACAACACTATTCATATTCAATCAGGTCATATCCAGGCTCAGAGTTCCGAGAGAGATTGTCACTGATCATGGTTGTCACTTTCAAAACCACATGATATCGAAATTCACATCAAAACTAGGGTATAGGAAGGAACAATCGTCTCCCTACTACCCCTAGGATAACGGTCAAGTTGAATCCATGAACAAGTCATTAAAAACAATACTGATAAGAATGGCTAATTCAACTCGAAACAATTGACACTTGATGTTGTACCCGACCTTGTGGGCTTAATGGACCTCTATCAAAACTTCCACTAGTTTCTCACTGTTCGAACTTGTTCATGGAGTGGAAGCATTTCTTCCTATTGAATGTGAAGTTCCTTCACTCAAAATAGCAATCTATCTCCTTCTAGACATGAATCATCTTAAAAAATTCTTAGTTTACCTTGAACATATCGATGAGAAACATTGATATGCATCTTTAGTAAATGAAGTGCATAAGAAACGAGTCAAGTCCCAATACAATAATTCTCTCTATCCCAGGGTGTTCTTTGAGGGAGATTTTGTGTTAGCATTTGACTAGGAAAATGATTCATTAGGGGCAAGAAAGTTCAACCCCATTTAGTTCGACCCTTATGTTGCACAACGTGTTTTAGAGAAAGGATCCTACAAGCTTGCATATTTGGAAGGCAATGTGCTACCTAAGCCCAGAAATGGGCTCTACCTGAAGAAGTACTATGCTTATTCTTTAGATCTTGGGATTTATCAATTTTGTATTTTATTGTCTATATTGTACATAGCTTTGTTTATGGTTTTAGTCCCTTTGTTACATTAGTGATTGATGTCCTTCTTTTGTGTTGCAGATTGTCAAGGATTCATTGATTTACTTCATATTCGTTGATGGTTCTAGTCACCACACTCAACACATAGCATCCACTGCTTGGGTGATCTATTTTTCTTCTAGTAAGATAGTGTTCATTGGAGGTGTGTGTCTCAGGGCAATTACTAACAATGTTGTCCAGTATAGTGCAATTATCGAGATTTTGTGAGATGCATTGTCAAGTGTCATTAATCTCCTCCAAGTGTTCATGGATTCACAATTGGTTGTTTCATAGTCGAACAAGAACCTCACATTTTAATTATTAAATCTTGTGATCTCTTAGCACAATCTTGGAAACAAATTTTAGAGTGAACATGAAGTGAATAAGGGAGAAATTACAAGGGAATATTAAGTCTTGTGATGATGTGTTCTAAGGTATGTTTCTTAAAAGTCATCTTACCATTTTTTCTATAACATTTTTTATAGAATTAGTTATATATCAAAACTTGGATTCATTTGAGAAGAA
Organism: Picea engelmannii; assembly: GCA_009831015.1. Classification (NCBI taxonomy): domain Eukaryota; kingdom Viridiplantae; phylum Streptophyta; class Pinopsida; order Pinales; family Pinaceae; genus Picea; species Picea engelmannii. The sequence goes on along the minus strand of ML841806.1, from coordinate 43,130 downwards.
ATATCAAGGTACCCATGGTAAACATTTTAGCTTCTGGGTGGATGTACTTTTGGAGATACACTCTATGGAATATAGGGTTTTGACTAGTCCTATAACTAGTCTCAAACAAGTGTTCCAAGTAAAATAGTCATACCTTATTCATAGAGGATCCAAATTCTGTGAGACCAATTGCATTAGAAAGAGTATGGTCTTTAGTATTTTGTGTGTGATTTTAAGAATCCAATATCAAATATTGAGTGCCTAGAATTTCGTACAAGTTTTCTCTCCAAAATATGCCAAAATTCATGAAGGTATTCAATTTTCACTATATCTCCTTTTCAGTGACGAATTTGTTGGAATGCTGAGAGGGGGGTGTGATTTAGTATGAGTACTTTTTACCACTTTCAATAAAATTGAACTTTAACAGTAGTATTCAATATTTTATCACTTATGAATTCAATATATCATTGCATCATAAACAATATCATTCATTAGTTCATAATAAACAACAACAAATACACAATACACCAAAATTTATGTGGAAACACAAATGGGAGAAAACCATAGAATGATTTTATATATATATATATATATAATACATTCATAGGATGCACCAACTTCCTAATTCTCTAGAACCAACTGGAAGGAGGAACCAACCTGAAGGAAGCCACAACTCCATGAATTCTCTAGTTTCAACTGGAAGGAGGCCACAACCCCCTAATTTACAGGCACCAACCTGAAGGAAGCTCCAACTCCCTAATTTTTTCAACACCAACCGAAGGGAGGTTACAACCCCCTTTCATTGCCCTGTATCTCCTCCATGAAATATAAGCGTAGAGTCATTTTCACTACTATTTATCAACATATAACTACCATTGTCATTGATACATCAACAAATCACTGTCACTGTCACTCTGTCACATCAATCAATCATTGTCACTCTATCACATCAACATGTGACTACCATTGTCACATCAACATGTCATTGATAATCAACTAATCATACTAACTATCACTATTATTGTCAGTGTCACCGTCACTGGTATACCATTATCAACCAACTATAACAAGACCCACTCACATGGGTACCGAAACCATCACAAAACCATGTATATCAACCATGTAAATCAACTATCAACCATGTACATCAACCATATATATCAATCATGTACATCAACAAACAACCATGTACCATAACCTATACCATACCATGTACATCAACCATGTACCGGAACCTATACCATACCATGTACCAAAACCTATGCCATAACATGTGCTTCAACCATACACCATATCACTCATGATATGTCTCAATCATGTCATACACCATGAACCATAAGATATCATCAATGAAGTGCCTCAAGCATGTGATAACATCAACATGACATATACCAAGATAGACAATATACCAAGATACCAATATAGCCAAGATATGATTCTAATAAATGTACCATAACATCATTGAGGTGTACCTCAACATGTACCAACATCACCAAGACATGCCTCAAGCATGTTCCACAACATCCAATGCATGTACCTCAAACATGTGTCATAACCTCATCAAGATGTGCCTCAAACATGCATCAATATCACCAAGAAATTGACCTCATACATGTACAAAAATATTCCTCACACCATGCTCATAAGATGTACCTTGAGCATATACCAATGCCTCAACAGGATACCAAAGACATGTATCAAGCATGCACCATAACATCATCAACATGTAACCCTCAAAATATGCATATGAACATACCTTTAAACCTATAGCTAACTTGATGCACTATGTTACACACCTGTATCTCTTCCTCAGTCTCAACAACCTGTTACTAGCATCCTCCTATAGATTTTCCTTAGACTTATGGGACCAAGATAGATGTCACACGGGGCCTCGCATGATAGGAACTAAGAAACCTGTAGGGGTGCCTCATGGGACACTAGTATTCTAACCCGTGGGGTCAACCCAATTAGGGTTTATCAGAAAACCCTCACTCTCCTTTTCAATATAGAAACTTTCTCCTTTTCTCTCCTTCGCTACGTCAAACTTGCTACCTCAGATTCGCTAAATAGATCAAGTGTGCTCACATAGAATATATTCAATAGAGTTGTGTGTGGAGGAATGAGAGACTTCTTGAATTGTATTTATACTTATCCATGTGATTTCTTTACTTAAATTAAGGGATGACCTGTACTTTCTTGTTATAACCACTTTACCCTTTTAATTAACGACTTGTAACTGTTTTAGAGCTTCTTAACCATTCTTCGAGGCTTCCAACTTCATGACCTTGTAACTCCTCAACTGTGAGGAACTACATGATGTTCAACTTACCATTGGAAACAACATGATGAGGAATATCCATATATGAGTGTGTTACTTACATTTACATTGTCCTCCATTTCCTTATTCCTCAAAAAACTTTGGGTTTCATGACCACACCTCTGGGGATTCTTGTAGACTTCTTCAAATGAACCCATCACATCTGTTGACATCAATGGAAACAAACTATCTAACAACATCAATGAAAACCAACTATCCAACAAAATCAAGGAGAGAAACTTGGATGCATTTCATAGAATATATCAAAGTAGATTATGTATAAGTTTTAGACCTTTATTCATTACATGTACGTAGTTATACTTGTTGGAAGTTAGGGTTTGTGACTAATCTAGAAACTAGTCTCAAACAATTGTTCAAGATAAATTTATGAAGTGATGTTGGGGTTTATGTGGAC
>ML841806.1:28100-40319 GCA_009831015.1 Picea engelmannii | reverse complement strand
CTCTACTCTATTGTTTTCAATCAGATATGATGAACATTGATTAAGAGAAATAAGAAAACATAAGCAAACAATACTTCACACTTATTCTGCTACCCCCATTATAGTGGCTTCTTATATTTAGTAATCAATGAGATGGTTGAGATTTAATATGAGGGTGCTTCCGGAATAATGTTGGTTCAATGTCGAAAACCAAAATTACTGTCTTCATATTTTCCTTTTCTTTTTTCTAGTAGGAATACAGGGAAGATGTGGGTCTCTATCAAATTCAACATGACAAAACGATGTGGGTCTCTATCAAATTCAACATGACAAAACGATGTACTTTTTTCTATAAATAACGCTTGCACAATGCACACCACCACAACATAAATATTAGCCACATGTTGGAACATAGACCAAAATTCTAAAAGAAAATTCAAAATTTTCATTTAGAATAGTTATTTTTCTTAGATTATTTTATTAAATTGTTTTTATAAATTTTTGTAATATATATTGTAAATAAATTGGTTTCAATTTAATCAATTTAAGCTTAATTAGGGTTTTTATTAATTTATGTGGTCCAAGGATTAATTTTGTTTATGTTTATTTTATTTTTGAGTTGTATATAATTTTAATAGTTAATATTTAATTTATTTGTATATAAATTACGATTTAAACACTCATTATATATATTTTAAAATGTGTTTTAATGACGTTAAAAAAAAATAATAAAAACATGTGATATGGTGTAGGTATATTGCGATAATCATGATCCATCGATTTAAAAAGATAACGATATCAATGACCTGTGCGCTCCTCAAACCTCCAAAGTTTAACAAGGATGGACCTCTACTTGTTGACCTCTATTTTTGGTTGTAATTAGTTCAGTTACTTAATTTTGGTTATCAATATTATAGAGGTATTTAAATATGTAATTCATTTTGATGTGAAAGGGAATTTTTGAGCCTTAATGTAATAGGATATTTTCAATAAAGAACTTCACTTTTTGTAGAGATATATTAGATTATGGTTCTCATTTATTTAAGTTGTGTTCTCCTTGGTTGATGTTACATATGTTCTCATAATTCATTTTCTTCAAATTATTGTGTTTGAGTTATGAATGGATGCAATTTAGTACAACTTCTACTGCAGTTTGTCTATTAAACTTTTACTCGGGTATAGAATTTCCTCTGTCTTGTTGTGAGCAAGATAAGACCTATATCTGTATGATCTATTTAACATCTATTTAATGAAATTCATAACATCGACACATGTCTTGTTATTTCTACTATTGAAATTAAAGTTAGATTTATCTTAACTGGATACCTTACTTTGTGTTTCATTTTTGTTTATCCGAATTATTCTTCTAAATTTTTGATAATTTATAAAAAGTCTTAAAGAACGAGATCTAGCCTTTGTATTTATAGCTATAAAGTTATTGAAATATCATACATTTTTCTAAGGTAGAAGAGCCACAAACAATATTAGGATTAACATATTTTTGGCGGCATTGTTGGGGACAAATTTGAAAGACTTATCTTCCCTGGGAGTATGACATTGAATAGACATGTTTTCTGAGGGTGAACAAAATCAAACACATGTACGATATTTAATTACTCTTCACCTGACGAGTTCATTGTGATTCTCGTGGCGACTCCATGATCTGAAGAATACATTGTGACCTTCACTAGTGATTCTATTGTGATTCCAATAAGATTTCAAGACTCCACTGTTAAATGAGCTCTATTGACAAAAATGAAGAATTGTTTCAAAATGATCAGGTATTGAATGGAAATCTTCTTTCCAAAAAAAATTGATATTATATTTGGTTCTTTCTTGTTATTTATTTTACAGTTAATTTATTATTATTATTATCTTTCAGGGGATCATAAGTTTAAATATTCATCTCTTTCCTTTGAAAAATAAATCCTAATTTCCTCGTGTATTCTTCAAGCGAAAAATTCCATTTCTTTGTTTTCCTATGAAAATAATGATAAGCCTCTTGTATCAATGTCTTTTGAGAGATTTATTGGCCAAACAATACAAATTACTACTCTTCCATAGAATAGTCATTCTTGTAGAGCAGTTGTGAATGAAATTAATATGCCAATTCCTTCAGTATTTAATATATCTTGTGATCGTCCCCGAGGTGTAGGACAGTCGGTGACAGAGTGTGTTGTTAAGCCACTCCGTATTGTTAAAGTCACCGGTTCGAAACCTGCGGGGACAAAAAATCCAACCATGTTAAGGGTTGGTGTGGCTCAGGCTGGGTGCGATCCCCGGGTGATTTTGACGGTTTAGATGCCCCTGAGTCGTGGTTTCTCAAGCCACAAGTTAATCACGTAGCCAATAGGTCCCGCACAAATTAACAAAATAAAAATAAAAATATATCTTGTAATCAACCTGCAAATATTCATCCTCAAGATTTAAACAGATATAAACCTCTCAAAATGCCATTAGTTCTTCATGATCTACCTCCTAAAATTTTCAAATGCATTCCTTTATTTAATGGAGAAGATGATGTTACAACAAAAAGGCACATGGTATCCTTTGACCATTTCAAAGATTGTTTAGATATTCAATACGAGGATGTATTTATAAGGTTATTCACTCTCTCATTAGTAGGAGAAGTAAAAATATGGTTTAGAGATTTACCAACTGAATCTATTAATTATTGGATTGACTTTCAGGATGTTTTCCTACACAAATGGGCTTTGAGGAAATCTCATCATCAATATCTTTCTAAGTTTTATGCTACAAAAAGAAGAAATGATGAAACTGTGTCAAAATTCAACAGAAGATTTGAAAATGTTTATCACAATTTTCCTGTTGAAATTTGTCCTTATGAATTGCTTCCAAGGTATATATTATGCATTAGCACATCAAACTAATTTAGCATTTACCTCAAATAAAGGAAATCCTCTACTTTGCAGCATATGTTTATAGATGTTGAAGAAATTGAAAATGATTTATGGGCTTGTGGGATGTTTCCTGATCAAATTGAGGAGGATTTGAGTGCAAAAGAGCAGAAAGAAGAAGATGAACAAGAAGGGTTAGACATTAATATTTCATATCAAAATCAAGTAAATGATTGTGAATCTGGTTTGTGCATTAATTTATTGAGTGATTTTCATAGTAAGGAAAATTAATTTACTAATTATGAATCTGAACAAGAGAGCTGCTATGAACATATTCATGAAAATTTTCAACATGATCAAAACCAAATTTCTATATATTTATATTTAGATAGCTTAAATATTCATCATCCTATATAGGATAGATATGACTTAGAGACATAATTTAATATTGAATATGAGAAGAATTCTAAAACATTATCTTCAACAATTTTTTTTATTTTTTTATCTTGAGTTAGTCTATGATGATTATGAGGATTTTAATGAGGAAAAAAAAAGATTTAAAGAGATGAGTTCTTTATTATCATATTCTGAAATTTTTAAAGGACACATATATATATGATAGTGATGATCAACAAATTGATTATGTTGATTTTGAATTTTATGAAAAAGAATTTAACATTTTGTTTCCTGTGTTTTATTCATTTGATGAACACATGGAAGAATCTTATTTCATAAAAAAAAAGATATTATGCAGAAACAATTCAATCTTTGGGAACCAAAGAAGGAAGTCTATCATAATTTCCAATATCATGTTGAAGTCTATTTGAATTATTTTTCAAATAAAATAAACTCATCATTGTTTCATTCTAAGTATGGAGTTCAATCTAATAATGAGTTACAAATAGATATATTGTTGTCCCTGATTCCCAACATAGAAATTGATGATTGTGAACAAAAAATAGTTGAAGAAAGACAAGTGGACCAATCTCATCCCCTCAACAAAACAAAAACCCTGAAAAAGGAGTCTAACTTTTTGAACCAGGACAATAGTTATATGGGTAATCAGGTACTTGTTTTTTATCACTATTAAGATCCTTTAGCAGTATTCTTGGAATCATGCTCCTCATTATTTCACTGTAAATATGTATATAAATTGTATGGTAAGTTTCCTACCACTCCTCTACTGCAATCATTATTTTTGTTTTTCTCAAATATTTGTAGAGAAAGAGCTTATAATTTAGTTAATGAAATATTTTCTTAGTTACATTGGAAATATTATATAACTTGATTAAGAATTTCATAGGTTTAGAATAGGATCAAATTGTATATAAATAAGCTCACATTTGAGCATTTCTGCATAGGTGTTTTTAGGTTTGTAAATATAGTTTTATTATTAGGCTGAATTAATGAAACTAAACTCTATCGATCATTTACATTTATTCTAATCTCTATAGAAATAATAGAATTAATTGATAGATAAAATTTAACATGATATAAAGTAAAGTTGCAAGTCAAGCATCAACACAAAGCAAGAAAATATTCAGAAGATCAGATCAAGGAAGCTATCAAGAAGTAGGTCCTACACCTTAAACCAAGTTCATAAGAGATACACCTTCAAGGTGGAAATAAAAACAAACGTATGAAAATGTTTTCAATGGTCATCGTTTCTCGTGTAATGAAACTGGTCACAAAGCATTGGATTGCAGACATTATGTAAAGGGAGATGTTCGAAGATTCGACAACATCTTAAGATGTTGGATATGTAATCAACTGGGACACATTGTTTCACATTGTAACTCCATCATATGTTACAACTACAATGGATTTGGCCACAAATCCCCAGATTGATGGAACACAAGGAGATAGTCCATGAGGAGTGCTTCATACAATATGGCAAGAAGAGCACATGAAACTTGGAAGGAAGACAATGTTGAAAATATGGAAGCTTAGAGCACATGTTCTGAGAAGTTGGGACACTCTCTGAAGTGGATGAAGAGGAATAAATAACCAAACATGACGAAAGATGTAAATAATTAGGAAATATTTTTTTTTTTTGAGGTATACGCGATCTCTTGTGGTAGAAGCCATGTACATACGTGGGATGACCTATAAAAAGGTTTATTACATGCATGAGATGTTTGAGGAACATGGCATGTACCTGTGGTAAAATACTCAAGAAGAGGGGTGTACAAATGAGTTGCAACATGGTTTGATGGTATAACTCTATTTTGTAGGATGTGAGATCGTTTTTTTCATGATTGTATGGTCGTATGTGTGTTTGTATGGTGATGACATATAGTTGATTTTTGAAGCTTATGTTTGAGGCCTGTTTTGGATGCATGGTACAAACTTTAGTGTGTGGAGTGATGCATTCCTGATAAGGTATACTGATAGTTATTTTCTCAATGATGATACAACACCTTTTTTATGAGATATATCATGATGATGTGATGCTAGCTAGAGATATATCATTGATTTATTGATAGACACTCTTGGTACATGTTTTAGAGGTACTGTTTGTTTCTTAGTACTTGTTGTAGTGAATGATTTATGAGGTAGATATTTTATAGTACATGGATGGTACATATGTGAGCTCCATTGACATATCTTGTGATGTGTTGTTAGAGGCATATCTTGATGCATGTATTTGGCATGTGGTTGTGCTACATATTGGGACATGTAATTGATGAGGTGGTGATGTTGTATATGATTGATGATGCATAGCTTTATGCATGATTGGTACATACTTGGTACATTGGTTGAGGCACTTTCTAGCAGTATGCTTGGCACATGATTTGTGGTTGATGTGGCATATATGTATGAGAACACATCTTGATTGTGGTACATCTTGTCGAGGTTTAGTGCATGGTCGATGCACTTGTTGTGGTACAGGTGGTAATACATGTTTGGTGCATGGTTGATGCACTTGTATATGCCAGATGATTGTGGGTAATAGTACTTGGTTAAAGTACATCATTGGTATTACTTGTTTAGAATATCCTTTGGTACATGATGTATGGAATGATATAGTTGAGACACTTGTTATGATGCTTGGTTGATACATTGATTGATTCTTGATGGTTGAGATAAGTTTCTTGACACATAGTTGGTATAGCTCTGATATGGTTGAGGGATATCTATGTTATATGATGATGCATGCATGAGGGACATGCATGGGACTCTTGGTATGGTTTTTGTGTGATCTGGTTATGGTATATGTTTCTTTGTTGTTTGAGTGAGAAACACTCTCATGTATGGTAGAGCTATTATATGGTTCCTATAGTTCACACTCTTGAGCTACTTGTACTTGGTTTAGGATATGTGCAATGATGTATGTATGGCATAGGTTGGTTGTAGTGATAGGTTACTGGTGGATTTGACAGAGGCAAGAAAGTTTTAGAAGTACATAAGAATGGATGCCCTAGTTTTCTGAAGGTGTACACAGGATAACAGAGGGAAGGGCGTGTAAATACATTTGATGTAGTATAGGCAGGTTGCGTACATATGCACGACGCAAAATAAAAAGGTCGTGTGATTGTTGGAAGATTGGTTTTTGTCTACACGTTGGGCCTTGTACTTGAGGGTTGGATTCCTCACATATCGGTTGGTGTTGAGATCTGTAATTTGAGTCTTGTATTTAGATTTGGTACTCTATTAGAGATGTTGCTATTTTCAATTAATGTTGATAAAACCATGATATTGTAGTCTCCTCTAACACACAATACAAAAATCTTACTCATATATCTGGTGTTCCTTGTATTCATTATGGTGATGGTTTAATGTTCTATATTATTCATGAATGTTTTTACTACATGGAAGTGATTAAGTACAAATGAATAATATGTTTGAAGTGGTTGATTGATCCAGATTATTGTGATCATGAAATCAGAGTGGAGATATAATAAAGAAATATACCGAGATATTCCAAGAGATCCAATAAGATAATAATGATATATCAGATATATATAACAAGAGGCACAAATATACAATAATATAAAATTTCTATTAATGAGTGAAATGTAAATAATTACAAAATTACAGAGTGAAAGGCTCACTAGAATGGTGGAAACGTATCTGTGAGAAGAGATGTGATGGCTACGCTCATTCGCAAGAAGATGATTACAATGAGGCTCAAAAGGACTTTTTTAAATAAATGGAAAATCCCTAAAAATACAAAAACCTATCCCCTGGAAGATGAAAATCTGAAAGGTTTATGGCCCCAATGTGGATATGAAGTGCCAAAAGTCATTTGGGACCCGATGGGGTAAGTTGTTACAACAACTTCCTGGAGTCATAAATTTTGCATACGATCTTTGTTTTAGGCACACGATAGCTTGTTGGAGAGGTATATCATAGGAATACACATTATGTTGTAAAACTCGGACTTTGTCTATAGTTTGACTGTGGCGAGCTCCAAAAACGTTGTTTAGGGCCTCAAAACAGCTCGGAAAGTTTAGGACTCAAAAATCTAGGAAATAATTGTCAATGATGAAAACTGCATGTGAGCCAGTTGAAATAGATGGGTGGCCACCGATATCCATCTGGATCAATCCTCCCCCATTAGGAAGTAATGGTATCCATTGTGTAGAGTTCCTAGGGGAGATGAGAAAGCATTTGTTGAATCTGAACCTTGGTGAGCTACTTTCCTTGCTAGAGACATTACATTGCTTGGCTTGTGGAAGGCTGTTGTGAACCTAATGTTGGAGGGGTTGGACCTTTTTAACTAGTATTACTACATGATATGACTTTGTGCAGAAGGAATATTTGTGATTTGCTTCAATTTTTTTAACCTTCTTCTGCTGGATAGAGGGGGCTTGAACTGAGGTTGTAGTGGTCACAGGGTCCTTATGTTCACTTCCTGTATGAATCACAAAGAAGATGAACTTCGTCGTATGAGAGAAAAATTTGTTTCACTATTGTGTCGAAACAATAGTCATAACTACCTCTAGTATCTTATAGATATGAGCCCCCAAAGTAACAATGACACTACAGGGTCGAGACTCATAAACAACATGGAACTTCCACATATATGGCTGGACCAAAATAACATCACAGATATATGGTGGGGAAAAATCACACAATACCTCATCCTTGAAGGGATTAATGTCGTAGGGTTGAATTCCTACACCCTACTATGTATGACCGGAGCACTACCATGCTCAATAACCTAAAAGCATAGTTGACAAATTGCAAGCTAAAGAGGGAGAATAACGTTTTCTTCGGTAGTGTCCTATGCACGTTATTCTTTGAGTGGGTGCCCATGATAAGCCCACAAACATATATACAAGCACACTTACAACCATCATCAACCATGGTTTGATGGACCGAGCTCATAGCTCCCTTAGGATGTGGAAAAATGTCTAATCCATTTGATGATGACTTCTTTGGTTGGTGGGAGAAAGAAACAATACCCATATGTGGGCATCAATTTTACCAATGACCAGGATGTCATCATCCCTGCTGAAGACGAGATACAAGATATATATAAATTTTCATTTTGTGTTATTTAATTTTTAATTTTTTGAAAAAATAACTATTTATATCTTTTTGTGAGATACGACATACTCATAAGTACCTTGATTTTATGTAGATAGAGCACCCTTGATGTCAGCTAATGTCCCATGACATAGCCAATGAGGAAGAGAGAGGGAAGAAATAAGTGATGATGTAAGGAGGACCTTGCAAAGTGTGGGATGGAACTTCGAGGTACTCAAGTGCAATGTGCCTATGGATACCATCAATGACCTCCCCGTAGGCAAGGAATGACATGTTGTGGGAGTACCCAGGCCATGGCTCTGACTATTTCAGTGTTTGGAAAACCCCATAGTTTGTTATGATATGGTGCATGAGCCTTAGGCCTTGACATATTATGTGCTCATAGAATTTTTTTTTATACTTGTATAAAATTATATGACCTTCAGGGGCTAGGAGGCCCCAAACATTGTACTTGATGGATCCCATTTTGATATATATATTATTTTGTGTGTGTTATATACAGTTTTTATTTTACTTGCAAATGTGTATATTTACATGTGAGGATGTGTGATTTACTTTACTGGTGATATAAATGCCAATCTAACACATAATTAGCATAAGCATCAACAAATGCATTAGCTCTCCTAGGAACATGCTCGTAAGTAATGAACTCAAAAGAACATTCTAGAAGACGTACCCTAAGGAAAAACTGTAATAATACTCGATCTCAAACTTGATACACACCATTCAACTGTGAAACAACCAATTGTGAATCCATGAACACTTGGAGGAGATTAATGACACTTGACAATGCATCTCACAAAATCTCGATAACTGCGCTATACTAGACAACATTGTTAGTAATTGCCATACCTAAAAAACACATATAAAGGCATACCTTTAATCATGTAACAACTTGTTGCATAATATATCTACTCATCATACCTTCCTAAACTTCAACATCATCAAATTGGGTCCACTTAGAAACTGGTTCTACATAGAAATTGGGTCCACATATAAACCCCAACATCACTTCTTAAATTTATCTCGAACACATGTTTGAGACTAGTTTCTAGATTAGTCACAAACCATAAATTACAACAAGTATAACTCTATACCTATAATGAATAAAGGTATGAAAATTGTACCAAAAATTCTTTGATATATTCTCTAAAATTTCTCCAAGTTTCACTCCTTGATTCGTCACTGAAAAGGAGATATAGAGAAAATGTCATACCTTCCTGAATTTTGGCTTATTTTGGAGAGAGAACTTGTACAACATGCCACACGCTCAATATTTGATATATTATTCTAAAAATAAAAAAATAATAATAAAGACTGTACAATTTCCAATGGAATTGGTCTCCTATAATTTTGATATGCTATTAAGAAGTTATGATTTCTTTACTCCAAACACATGATTGAGACTAGTTATAGGACTAGTCAAAAACCCTATCTTCAACAAAGTGTATCTCCAAAAGGACAACAATCCATAAGCTAAACATTTTACCACAAGTACCTTGATATGTCTTCTAAATATCCTCCAAGTTTCTCTATTTGAATAATTCTATAAACAAATTTATAGTGAAAAAGTTAATATACCTTTAAGAAACATACCTTAGAACACATCATCGCAAGATTTCATCTTCCCTTGGAATTTATCCCTTCTTCACTTCATCTTCACTTCGAAAATTTCTGCCAAGATTGTGATAAGAGATCACAAGATTCAATAATAAAAAATAGTATGTTCTTAATTTGTATGTATACTTTTCCAAGTACTTCCTTTACTTGACTTTAAGGCCAACTTGTAATTTCTTTGACCATACTTCCACGCTTTCATCTTTAAGAGGGAATAACTTCTCAACCGTGAGGAACCATGTGGTATGCCCCCTACCATTCGAAATGGAATGATGATGACTATCAAGATATGGTGGTTTTGTATGCAATTACAATGTCCTTCATACTCTTTTTCTCCAATCAAATTCGGGCTTCATGATCACAACTTTGGGGCTTCTTAACCACTTAACATCTTAGCCATATTTCCACGGCTTCTTGTAGACTTCTTCAAAGATTATTCCCATGATGGCCATGCTTAATGCTATTCCATAAGGTTACCACTTTGGAGACTTCTTAAAATACACCCATTAATTCTCAAGGCTTCTAGAATTCTTCTAAGGTTTACATCACACATTACTTCTAGGGGCTTCTAGGACTTCTAGACTTCTTCTATGATTAACATCAATGACAACAAACTTTCCAACAGTAGGAATTTCTCCCACCTATTTATTAAAATCGTTTGTTTGTTAAGCCCTAATATTGGCTCATTACCCCTTAATTGGGGCATATTATATTAGTAATGTTATTTTATTTATGTCGTCTTTAGGCCATTAGTTGTAATTATACCTCCTAGTCTCCTATATAAACCAAGGAGAGATTTTCATTTTGAATCATCTTGTACTTGAACATTTAAGTGGGGTAAAAGTAGGTTGCGAAATTTTTTTCTCACTTGCATAGCAATGTTTTCTCACTTGTAAGCCTTGGGACCAAAAAAAAACAAAGTGGGATTGGGCCCTTCCAGATGAAGGCACGGGTTGATTAAGCCTCCTAGACCAACGAACGAAGGTATGCGAAGTAGTTATCCTGATCTCCATACACCAGCCTTATCTGGTGCAAGTGTCCATGCTTCGTGGGGCACCCTCCAGCAGTATTGAACTATGTGATACACAATATTCCCTAGGTACTATGGAAAACACCCACAGTCACCTTATGATATGCCTAGAAGAAGCAACTATGGTGACCAGCTAGTATTCGGTGCCCAAGGGGTACATTCGACAATCAGGATCGAAAGTGTGGGAAGGGTAAAAAATATCTATGCCTAGAAATAACCTCCTCTCATGGAGGTATGGGTACAATATAAACCCCCAATACATAATCTCTCCACTACACTCAGTCCAACTCTGGAGGGGATTCTCCTCAACTATTCCTTACATGACCTTGTGTTTAACTCATATGTTAGAGGAGATTCTAGATCAACGTATACAAAAACTAAGTTCTGCACTCCCTATCTCATACACTTATGTTTTTTTATTGCCCTTGGAGAAATTTATGCTCCAACCTATGTCAAGGCCCTAGCCTAATCTTGTTTGTTCACCCTAGAAAAATGAAAGTATTCTAATAAATTTTAGTTATGTGTTCATTTTAATGGGTTGTTGTTTAATCAAAAGGGGCATGGATGAAACTTTGGTGATGTTTATACTGACTCCAAAAGAAATACAATATAAGAAAACAAATTTAGATTCTTCAAATGAAAATGGCTGCAACAACGCTTATTAAGCAAATTATTTTCTTCTTTAGATGAAAAAAAAATTGAGTGAAATATTTAAAACACCTTGAGATGCAAATGAATACAAGAATGCAAAACTTGTACTATTGGATTATTTTCGTTTTTAATAAAAAGGATACCACTACCAAAGAATACTACAACTATCTAAATGCTAAGTAACTACCTCTTTTGTTGCAAATATAGATGTAAAGGGTTCAAGAAATGAGAAGCAAAAAAACAAACATTTTTTTTTTTTGATATTTTTCGTTTACAAAAGAAAAATAAACATAGGAATTATTTTTTTTTTCTTTTTGAAACAAGGTAGAAAGAAATAAAAAAGAAAAAAAGAATTCAACCAAGACACCATTGAAAAAACAATGAATTTGTATATGTAGACAAAAAAGGTTATTCTTTCAGTCTACCCAACAAACCTTATACTAAACAATCTAAGAAAATCTCTTAATATTTTCTATATATAAAATAGTCATAACTTAATAGAGAGAAACCAAACAAAGAATCATGACAATATAGGTGACTGATAAAAAAAATCATTCAACCTAGAAAGGAAGAGAAATTAAAAAAAAA
>ML841804.1:54684-77662 GCA_009831015.1 Picea engelmannii | reverse complement strand
TTGTGGGATGGAGTGTTATTCTTCCCACCCAAATTCTATATCTTCCAAATTTCTATAATCACGATAAATATACATCTTATGATATCTACACAAATATTTAATAAAATATATACATACTTATCTCATTAATATAATTTAGTTAAATCCCATATTATAGGTAAGTGCATATAAACTGTCAAAGTCATAATTAAATATATATATACATATGGTGGGACATGATTTGTTTCTGATTACATCCTCTGCACTGTGATATGATAAAAAGGGATTTGAGAACTTCCATGCAAAGGAATTTGAAAGCTTCCATGCAATTTGAAAAGGGGCTTTATGGTTTCCAGTGTTTGGCCCACTTCACTCCAAAAGAGTTGTTACTTTCAGGGAAAGTAGGTCGTAATGATGATGACATGTTGGAATGGATAATTTCATTTTTATTAATGTATGGGGTTTATAAATTTAAATGATTGGTTGTTTTGAATTGTGTTGTTTTATTAAATAAATTGTTGTAAAATTTAAATAATAAATTGTTTTGAATTATATTGTTTTATTAAATAAAACGTTTTTATATTTATTTTAAAATATAATTTTATTTTTTAATTTTTTTATAATACAATAATACTCTCCAAATTTATCAAATAATATTTAAAAATAAAAAATAAAATTCCATTAATTATATAAATTTATCAAATATCATAATTAAGTTGAAGTCCTTATTATATGTAAACATCTTTGCAACCCAAAGCTATGTAACTTTACTAGTAGAGCATTTGCCAATTTTCATGTACTATATATATATATATATAACCTGAAGTAGAAGTAAAACTTAATTCATTACATAAGATTGCATTGTTACTGTATCAACACGGTAAGAGAAGATATAATAATATACATTGAGTTACGGGTCGAACTTGGCTCTAGATGTCGACCCATGATATTAAATCAACTATATATAAAGAGAGAGAGAGGGGTAATTATAATAATAATATGTGGAATATATATATTATTTATCATCATTTTATTTTATAATATTTGAATTTTTTTTATTTTAAATATAAATATTTATGCTTAATCTAAATTTTATTATTTACAAATAGTATCAAAATATCGTTTGATGACATTTTTACTATGAAATATCATTGTTAGGTTTAAGGTTCATAAATTATACAGTAAAGACTAAAACATTGTTTTAGAGGTGGTTAGTCATCCCAATTTAAGGTTGATATGTGTTTAAGGATTTTTGGTTAAGAAAATTCTTTGACATGCTCATGTTCTTATTGAAATATCATTGTTAGGTTTAAGGTTCATAAATTATACAGCAAAGACTAAAACATTGTTTTAGAGGTGGTTAGTCATCCCAATTTAAGGTTGATTTCTTCTTAATTGGTGTGTTTAAGGATTTTTGGTTAAGAAAATTCTTTGACATGTTCATGTTCTTATTGATACCATTTCCTCTCTATTATAAGCATCACAAACATCTAGAACACGTTCACAAGAATTGAACCTTTACTTCTACTTCCTATGTCTCTATTGATGGGTAGGATTTTTTGATGTGCAAATTGGTTAAAGTGAACAACTTAAGGAGATTTCCCCTATTGGGGTGATCTTAAAACACTTATCGTCAAATTTTTTTTCAATGACATACCAGCAATAAGAAAGGGTGATAAATGACCTTTATGGAGGATTTCCAAAGCATGAAGGAGGCCATGTACACTTGAAATTGTGAATTGGGTCACCGCCTTTATTGCTGATGAGGTCAGCCCTAATGAGAGGGTCCCCAAATTAAAGGAAAATCCTTTTTAAATATTGGCATTTATTGTTGAAGATAAATAAGGTTCATTTCAAAGGAGAAAATGGTAGTTTATTTAATAGTGGAGCACTTATGTTGAGGAGAGAAGAGGTGCACTAGGGTTTTGGAAGAGTCTTTGGGGGTGCACCCTCACTAGAATAGTCCCCATGTGGCATTTGGACATCATTATGTGGACTTTTCAAATTGTAAATGACCCTCATGAAGGAGTGCCTTAATTAGGGTTTGTCTAGGGTAGGAGCCTATAAATAGAGAGAAGTTATGATTGATAAAGGACTGTGAAGAAGAGCTAAAGGGATTAGTTGAATATCTAGCTAGAATGAAGAAGTCAAGGGCATTTCAAGTTGAGTTTTATCATCTTCTTTTTGTATTTCTATGGATGAATTTAATTTTTGAAGTTGCTCTTGAAAAATTGTTGGAGTAATCTTTAAAGAAGAGCAATTCTGCTCCAATAAGTAGAGATAAGGTTGAGGTATAACCCTCCTTGTTTCTTTCTATTATCATTGTTCAATAAATAGATATTGCATTTCTGAATATTGAAGCACTGTTCCTATCTTGAGGCGTACCTTTTAAAGGGATCCCCTTTTAGTTTTTGTTGTATTAAAGGAAATCCATGTGGTTGGTTGGAGCATGATATTAATAGCCTATCTACGGCTCCTTTACTTCTATTTAAAACCTCTTGATCATTGATCCTAATTCCATAACCCAAATAAATTGACATGAACCTATTATTTCACCCATATAATCTCAAATAAATATAAAAGAATAACCTTTACTAGGTTCCTCCCCCCCTTGTGTAGGAAGAGAACCAACCTAAAGTGACAAGAAGCATTGCTATGGTGACATTGGGAAATCTTCCTAAGTGCCCCTAGGGTTGGACTTAGTGAAGGTACTTTATAACATTTAAAATGTAGGTTTGGGAGGTAAAAAATTGGTGCTCTTATTAGGGATAAAGTCCATCTCCCATAAATTTGAAGACTATGCTTCAAGACAATTGATGAAAATAGATAAAGAAAGATCAAAAGTCTCATCTGGAAACTCCACTTGAAGGAAGTTCGAGAAGGAGATACTCCACAAGAACTTCCTCACAAATCTTGTTCCACCACTAGCCAAATTTGAGATATATTACAGAAGAAGGTGGGTGAACAATTCAGCCCGGATATTATAGGTATTAGGTACTCAAACATTTGATTCTATTGAAGGTATAATGTACTTGTTTTCTAATAATCTAAGGCATTCTATTACAACAAGGACCATGGCTACATCTTGGTTGATTGATATTTATAAGCTATCATATCTTTTCGCTGTTGTTGGATCTCCTTATGACCTACCAGATAAGGCCATATAAGTGCTTCCTATGTTCTAGGGAAATAATGCAATCAGAGTGGAAGCCCATGTAAAGGCATTTCACAAAGTGCTCAATGTGTTGGAAGTCTAGTATGTTGATGTTGTTTGTCTTGTCATTAGAGGATGATGCACGTGATTGGTTTATGGATCTAGAGGATGAAAACATTAACATATTGGAAGAATACAAAAGAGTATTCCTTGAGAAATGGAAAGAAAAGAAGAATGATAGACTCCTATTGGCCCCTTTGAATGAGGTGAAAAGAAACGAGAATGAGATAGTTGAAGAGTTCAATATGAGATTTGGTAAGATAGTTCAAAATATGCACAAAGACATTATTCCTCTAGGTATGACCATTCTCATCCATTACATAGATGCATTTTATGGATGTTATGGTTTCTTGTTGAGGGATGAAAATATAACGAATTTGAAGGAAGCGAAGATAGAAAGAACCTATTAGCCTTTTGAAAGGTTAATTTGTTTGGTTTGTCAAGGGCATCAAGTTCTAGGGATAAATAAAAGATGATGACAATGAATTCCACTAATCCAACCCCTAGTGCAATTACAAAATTGACAAAAAGTGTGGATAAATTGCACACATCTTTTGTAGGGTTCCAAAATTGGGTTGTTTGAATTGAGAGAATGCAAC
Organism: Picea engelmannii; assembly: GCA_009831015.1. NCBI lineage: Eukaryota > Viridiplantae > Streptophyta > Pinopsida > Pinales > Pinaceae > Picea > Picea engelmannii. The sequence goes on along the minus strand of ML841804.1, from coordinate 73,870 downwards.
AAAGTCAATTTTAACCAAGAAGAAACTTGTGTTTTGATAGGAATAAAAGAATGGAAGAAGCTATACTTCACATACGTATGAATCGCACTAATATGATGGAATAAGATGAATATATGTGGTGCAAATATTGCTAACATTTCCATGCTGAAGACACATGATCAAAATTAAGAACATGGGTCTACTAGAAAGCTACAAAGGAAGGCATGTCTGCAAATGTTAATGATTCAAATGATTTGAATTTTGTTGATGATGGGGATTAAATCTGCATTTTATAAGGTGTTGGATGCATGGGTTGACCTAGGTTCTACGTTAGTTACCCAACAAAACCCTAGAAACCATCACCCCCTATGGTAAACCAGAAGGAAACATTGCGCACAAAGTGCACAACATAGTCTCAACCAAGATGGCTTATGGGTGATTGCATGACCCAAGTGTTTGCAATCATGGAAGGGATTGAAATCGTGGGAATGTTAGGCATATCATTACTTATTTTACTTCAACATGCATTCTATCATACCATCATTCAGATCTACCATTTATTCATCCTTAATATTCATTCTCCAAAAAATAACATGTGCGTTGTAAATTAACCTTAACATATTCATATCTTCATTCATTCAACATAAAATCATATCAAAGCAACATATAAGAGAACCAAACATAGAGACACCATATTTTACTATGGTTCACCCCCCCTGAGCTGCGTCCACAAAGATCTTCTGCTTATTTATTATTCTTCATCAAAAGTTTTGTGCTGCGTGCATTACATCATAGGTTTTAGTACCGGTGAGGTTGACCAACATCACACCAAGCTCCAAAACTTGTCACCCGAACCTCAGTTACACTCCACAAGTCTCCAAAATTTATACTTCGACTCAAAACATTTCAAAGACTCAAGACTCCAAAAGGTTCTCCAAGGTACTTCTCTTCATACATAAGTTTTTTTTCCTATCTACCTCATACATCATATTTATACAAAAAGATGGGTAAAAACCCATTACATTGACTACCAAAACCATAACCCTAGTTTTTCCACATATTAACTCCTTGCGCATGGTTGGTCTTCGATCCAACTGTTCTTTTCTTTGACTCTGCGCTGATTTTCCTTAATTCCCAATGTGCTGCTTCCTTTGCCTTCTTTCGCGCTTCTTTCTCCTCATTCCTTGGCACACGTTGCTTCCTTTGGTCCATTCCTTAATTGCTTTCCTCATTTGTTGTGCTGTATCCCAAAATATCCTGCTCCAAGAGGCCCCCAACAGTTACCCATGGCTCGTCCTGAGCCACTCAGGCAATGTTTTCCTCCTGCACTGACTTCTTTAGTGCCTCAAATATGCCTATCAACTCTTCAACACAAGTCTTCACTTGTGTGTGATTCTTTGCAATAGACTCCATAGTATGTGTAGTGAGATGTTCCTTCATCATCTCTTCAGCCTCCAACTTAAGATTTTCCAGTTGGCCCTTGGCTGCATCCATTTCTGCCAACATTTTTTTTGGTTGTTCCTATAATGGCTCTAGCTGAGCCTACCACATTTGCTTTTCTACCTGGATTGACTTCACTTCTTCCTGCAGATTCTTTAGTTCTTGCATGCTCCTCAACCTCTCCTAGATGTTCATGGCCTTCTGCCTTTGATTTATCTTCTGCATGGTTGTGTTGATGCTTTCTTCCTTCTGTTCGAATGCCTGCAACTTTTCATCCTCTTGCAAACCTGTCCATAGTTGTGCACTTTTGTCATATATCTCTGCAATTTCCTGAATATTCTGCACTATGTCCTCGATGTTCCCTACAACCTCCTGCTCTCTATGTGATCTTACCTTTGGTGGTGTGATTGGGTTCAATTGTGCCATCAATTCCGTTATGTGACTTTTGTAGTCCTCCATCGCGTGCACAATCTTCCCAATCTTCTCCTCTATTTGTAAGTGTGCCCCTTCTTATGTGTTGTATGGTATTGACTTGAAAACTTCTTTGATGCACTCCTCTATTTGACCAATGTGCTGCTTTTCCTGGTCGTTCTCAACTTTCACTTCATTAAGGGTTATCTTCAATGTGTCTTTTATATCCTTAGCCATTTGTAACTCCATCACATTTGTGCGTGCTCGTGATTGGATCTCCTGTTTGACGCTAACTTGCAGTTTGTATAACACTTTAGTCAAGATCTTGGCCAATGCCAAGTCTAAGTGTTTAATGTCCTTTAGTTGTTTCTGCACTGTCTCTTCTTCTAAATACAACATCTCTCGAGTGATAGAAAAAGTCTCACTTCCTGATGCTATGATATTGATTGTTTCTTGCGTTGGGACTATCTGTTCTTGAATAGTCTATTGTGGCTGCACCTTTTCCTTATGTTGTACTTCGCTTAGTTCCAGTTGTGCCAATGTTTCCTTCATTTCTAATAATCTCTTTACGATCTCCTCTCTTTTCTTCTCTGTGTCATCCCATGACTCTTCTACGCGGTCTTGGAATTTTTATGCCACCATCTCCGCGTCATCTTCTGTGATTGTGAATTCTAGGACATCTTTGTGCACCTTCATAATTTTCCTTTGTCCTCCTGCCTGCAACACGGTTCTCGTCTTTAAAAGAGTATCTGTCTGCGCTGAATTTGTAGGTATATCTATGTCCAGGATGTCTCGTCCTCCTTGTTGCTCCTGCGTAGGAACAATTGTTTCCTTCTGTGTGCTTCCATTAGTCTTCTTCTTCTGTTGTGCTCCTCCGTTGGTGGCTCCGGCATGATCTTTCTCCTGTGTGACCAGATTTGGGATGGTCTTCTGTTGTCTCGGTTTCTTAATTGTCATGCTCCCTCCAACATCTTTTGCATGCTCAACAACTTTTCTAGTGTTTTCTTCCGGGCCACTGGTTTTCTGCGATGTACCAGCTTGCTCTGGCTGTTTCCCTTTTTACCCTTTCTTTGATGTCATTGGCACTCTCCCTTCATCTGGCCAATATTTCATGGCCCATTGGAATTCCTCGACTGTGATGAAATACTGCCTCTTTAACCATGTCTTCTTAAGGTCTCTTCTGGCTTGTATCCATATATTATGCCTAGATGCGTTGAAGTTTGCTATCCCTTCATTTTCCTTCACCACTTTAGGTGAAAACCTCCATGTATATGCAATTTTCTCATGCATCTCCTGAATGTACATGAAAAAATTTCTTGAATTGGGTTTCCTCTTCTTAGGATCGATGTTATGTCGTAGGGTTATGTATCTTGCTACGCCACACTTTCCTCTTCTGTCATAGAAAACTGAATATTTTGGTTTTTCCCATGCCTCCAAGGCTATCAAAATAAACAACCAAGAGTAGTGGAACTCCGTTCTAGCATCTTGCACATCTCTGCAGTCTTGTAAGAATAGGTTGAGCAAATACAACGCCCAACTGAGAACTATCCCCTTCGTGCACTGTGCGGCTGCTGCGACTACCCCTGTTGGTGCCTCCTCCTTGTGACATTTTCTAAGTAGCTTACATGCCATCAACTTTGTCACAAATCTTGTTTTTGGGTCATTTATATTCCTGATTATCATACCTCTACTTCCTCTGTCAGTGCCAAGTTGTGCTTTGACCTCATCTGCAATCGCCTTTTCTTTTTTCTTATGATCTAGAAACTCTTCTAGTTTCATTCCATCTGTTGGTATCCCTATAATCTTAGCAATTAAATATACATCAATGGGGATAGGTCTGTCCATCCACAAAACCCTCTATGGAATCACGCCAATAACTGTTTGACACAGGAATTGACATCCTTCCCCCTGCCAAAGTGTGGGATCTCCAATAAATTCATAATGCCAATGTTATAAAGCCCCGTGATCCACTGTTTGGGCTCTAGTATCATAGTTCTTGTTGAAGTTGACCTTCTATTTTCCATGTAAAGATCTTGCACAAGCTATGGAAACTTGGCTACCTCAGACACATCGTGGTATGCATATCTTAGCTTGGGAACAAACCCCAGCATGTCTTCTATTGCTATGACTGAGTCTGGAATGTGGGGCACTAACAACTCAACTCGTTGTTGTGTGCATGTTTTCCTCACTGCTACTGTATTATTAGATGGCCCTGCTGTTGTTTCTTCTTGGGTTCCTTCATCCTGCATTTCTTCATCGGTGCCTTGTTTGTTTGTCAGGTCCTCAACTTCTGGTGACTGCTCTATTCTAGGCTTTTGTGCTTCAGGCTCTTCTAATTCTATATTTTTATCGTCATCTTCCTCCTGCTCACCCTGTGTTTGTGCCACTTCTGGGTTTGTTGTATTAGGGTTTGCTTTTGTCCTAGGGTTTCACCCTTCCTCCACTTGGCTTACGTCTGCTGCTTCTTCTTCTGGGTTTTGTTCCTCGACCCACGTCAGACTTATTTGATTCACTCTCTGTTGTCAGAATTCCATCCACATCGACCACCCTGGTCATCTCCTCCATCGATTTATTGTCACTTCTAGTCCTTCACATGAACTGGTTGGGTGCTCCGACTTTTGGTGATGCCATTGGTCTAACTTGGGAAAAATTTGCTGCGAATCTCCGTTGGGTTTGTCACAACTTCTTACTCATTCACACCCTATTTTATCTATCATTTCTTTGCTCAAAAATCACAAGTGTTTTCCTTTTATGTGTTTTTTCCCTTTTATAACCTCTATCATAAATTCTCTGACGATGCCCTCTTTTTTTCGTTCACCAGTTTTTCACTTTTTCGATCATTTTCCATCTCGTCGTGTCGTGTTCCCTTTTCCTGCACACATTATCATGAATTCTGTCGCACCAATTTATTGTCTGTTGTGCGCTGAATCCTTCAACTATTTGTCTATCACTAGTTCCTATACCTACATCTTTTTGGCTTTTTCTCCTTTTTCTACTTTTTTCTACTTTTTCTTTTCTTTTTCTTCTTTTTTTCTACTTTTTCTTTTCTTTTTATTCTTTTACTTCCTACTATATACATTATGTACAATTATACTTCTTTTCATGACATATACTGAGGGTTAGTAGGTCGACTGTCCCTATAAAGTTTCAATTGACTACCATTCACCAAACCTTGCATTTCCTTGCCTGCTAAATCTTGCAGCTGCACAACACCTCCATCTGTGACCGAGTTTATCTCATATGGCCCTAGATAATGCATTCTAAGCTTCCCTAGGTGCTGCAAGTATTTACTGTCATAGAGGATAACCAGATCTCCTACCTTGAATTTCTTCTTTTTAATATGTCTGTCATGACAAGATTTATCCTTTGCTTTCTACACCTCCCGATGGAAACCAACTACAATTATGTCTTCTTCTAATTCCATAAATTGAGCCAATATTTCCCGAGTTGTGCCTCTTGCTGTCATGTTTGTAATTTCCGCAATGCGCAAACTTGGTATCAAATACTCTAAGGGAACTACTGCTTCCTGTCCATACACCAATCTAGAAGGTGTCTGCCTTGTTAGCTTCTTGAATGTAGTTCTATAGGCCCATAACATTGCTGGTACCTTCAAGTCCCATTCATCCTTGTTTACATTACAAATGTTGGTCAAGGAATTCTCTAATATCTTGTTAAATGCTTCCACCGTTCCATTTGCCCGAGGATGATATGGAGTTCTCTTCTGATGATGTATCTCAAATTCTTCCAGCATTTCCTGGGTTGTACTGTTGATAAAGTGAGTCCCCTGATCACTCATCAAAATTCTTTTGCATCAAAATCTTGTAACTACATGTTCAAATAAAAAGGGCATTGTAGTCTCTGCACTACAATACTTCATTGCTACTACTTCAACCCATCTGGTCAAGTATTCCATCGCTGTAATAATATATCTAGCCCCTAATCTTCTTAGTGGTGGATTAATTGGACCTACAAATTCTACTTCCCACTTGCCAAATACTTTCAAAATTACCCGAGGTCTCAATGTAATCTCATCCCTCTTGGATGGCTTTCCAACTCTTTGACAGGCATCACAATTCTGAGAGTACTCCTTTTCATCCTTGTGAACTGTTGGCCACCATAATCCTGCAACTAATACCTTCTACGCAATGGCTTTCCTTGCATAATGTCCTCCGACAAGTCCTTCATGTGCTTTTTCTAAAATTATATGCCTTTCATGCTCCATAACACATCTCCTCAAAATGTTGTCTGCACCAATTTTGTGCAAGTGATCTACAATCAATTGGTAGTTTGCAGCTCTAACCACCATATTTTTCTTCTACGTAGTATTAAATTCCTTTGGAGAAAATCCTGTACTAAAAAATTCAATAATGTCAGCAAAATACTCATCAACTATCTGCACTGAAAACAATTGTGCATCAAAGAAGTTTTCCTCCAAGTTACTTGGTTCTTCTCCATTAGTTATCCTAGACAGATGATCTGGCCTTGCATTACATCTCCTAGGCTTCACCACAACTTCAAATTCAAACTCTTAGAACAAAAGTATCCATCTGCATATTCTCCCCCCCTTCACTTGTGCATTGACTAAATATCTAAGAGCAGAATGATCTGTAAACATATTAAGTGTTGAACTAACAAATAATGTCTGAATTTATGCAAGGCATATACCATGGCCAATCCTTCCCTTTCTGTATTATTGTAGTTCTGTTATGAATATGATGACTTCCTTCTTGCAAATGCTATAGGGTGATCTATATCACCTTCACCTGGCTATGTTAATATTTCTCCTAGCGCTATTGCAAATGCATCCACATGCACATGAAATTTTTTTCCCAGTCTGGAAACACTAAAATTGGCGTTGTCACCATTTTCTCCTTCTATATATCCAAGCTCTGCTGGCATTCATCTTTCCATTGATACTTATGTCCTTCTTCAACAATTTCTCCATGGGCGTAGTAATCTGTGCATATCCCATTATAAACTTCATGTAATACCCTGTATGACCAACTGTACTCTTCAATTGAGGCATTGACTTAGGTGGTGGTAATTTCACTATGACAACAATTTTAGTAGGATCAACCAATAGACCCTATTTACACACCACATGCCCTAACAAAATACCAAAAGGTGCGCTGAAAATGCATTTCTTAATATTTAATGAAATCTGACACTGTCTACATCTATCTAACATCAGTCTTAACACTTCAACATGATCCTTCAATAAAGTAAACACTGTCCAATCATCCAAGTAAACTTCAAAAAACTTATGAATAAAGTCCTTAAAGGCAACTACTACTACCCTTGAAAAAATCGCAGGTGAATTCTTCAACCCAAATGACATAAATGTATACTGATATGATCCCCATTCCGTTGCAAATGTAGTCTTATGTCTATCTTCTGGTGCTATCATGATCTGATGATATCCTAAGAATCCATCTGTAAATGAATAGGCTTCTTGAGCTCCTACATTCTCCAAAACTTCATCTATAAATGGGGTGGGAAAATGATCATGCAAGAAAGCATCATTCAATTTTCTCATATCTACACAGATCCTTATTCCCCCTTTCTTATTTTCCTGTACTACCATAGGTTGATCAATTCTGATTATTCCACAAGTTCTATGACACCAACCTCTAACATATTGTTAATTTCTTCTTTCACCTTCTGCTTATACACTGGATTCAACCTATAAGGTATCTGTCTTATAGGTCTAGCATCTGGTTTCAAAGGGATCTTCATCTCTCCAAGTTCTCCTACTAATCCCTTCATCTATGAAAACGTCACTGGAAACAAATCACTGTACTTGCACAATAACTTTGTGATTCTTTCTACCATCTGATTATCCCAATAATCTCCAATGCTTGCAATATTTGGGTTTTCTTTTGTTCTAATGTTTACCTTCTTGTTCTTCAATGGTGCAACATAATCTTACAAACCTAGCTTCATACCTTGTACCTCTCTTTCTCCTTCAACTTCTGGGATCTGGATATTGTGTGGGTTTTCCTATGCTGGGTCTTCTTCTTCTGCGACATGATAACAATGTAGCAATTTTCTGACTGCCTATTTCTTCTGGCTCTGATAAGCTGTCACAATATCCACTTCCAATTCTTCAAAAATCCTATCTCTTACCAACCTTAGTGTTGTATCTATTTTTGGATTCTCATGCTCAAATGTAAATGTGACCGCAAAATTCTGTTGCATCTCTTCCTGACTTACAATTTCCCTACACTGTTCTAATTCTATGTACCAATTCCTTGGAACGCCTTCTAATGTGTGAATAAAATGATGTGGCCATTCTTTTGGTGGTACTAATCTCCATTGAATTATACATCTTTCTACATGTTCTTTGGGTTGTCCAATTCCACCATACTTCTCCTTATATCTATGCTCCTTCTCTGCACCGAATCTGATGTGTAGTAACCTCTTACATTGATACTGGTTTTTGATCTTCTCTTTATGTGTACCCCACCAACGGGTAGGTGTAGCTTTCAAAGAAATATCTAATACATGTAATATTTGATTTTCCACTATTTCTACTTCAAACTTCATTAAAAATTAATCTAAGTCATCCTGACCATAAAAAGTATGAGGCTCTCTTACCTCTGAACCAATCCATCTTAGCGCGCACGTCATTCTGGAACAACTTCTGGTAGATAATTCATGTAATCATTGCTTCCAGTTCTTCAGTTCTGTGTCAGAGTCTAAAGCACAAGAACTAATACTCCTCCAACTCAACATTCCATCTACAGTTGGGTTGATGTAATCCTCTTCGCGTGCGGTGTTTCTATACAATTGATTTATATATTCTGTAATAAATTTTTTTGTCACAGTTTCAACATACCTTCCTCCTTCTGAAGGGTCTAATGGTGCAATAACTCTATATTCTCCTGAGTCAAAGATCATCTTCCTAGTCTTCAAGTTGATAATAACCTGGTTATCAAAAGCCTAATCAAGACCCAACAATGATGAATATGGTGAAGTGTTATCTACTATGCCAATCACTTCAAAGTTGTCCATGGTGCGCTGATCCAGGTGGATATCAATGGCCACCCACCTATTCCAATTGGCTCAAAACAATTTTTTGGCAACTTACTATTTTTAGTAGTTTTTCGGTTTCTAAACTTCCGGGGCCATTTTGAGGGCCTAAATGAAGTTTTTTTGGGATAGAGAATCTTAACAATATTTTAAGGATCTAATTGAGCCCCTAAAATGAATCTCCTTGACTATATCTTTCCAACGATTTATCATGCACCTCAAACAAAGATCGTATGCCAAAGTTATGCCTCCGGGAAGTTGATACACCAAACTACCCAAAACAGTGTCCACAAAACTGTTGGCTTTTCAACTTCCGGCGTGAGGGTTTTGAATTTTCTTTATGTTAAAAAGGACTTCGAGCCTCATTGTAACAATCATATTCTTGTGAATGCGAGTAGCCATCACATCTCTTCTCAGAGATAATATGCCACCATTCTAACAAGTCTTTCACTCTGTATTTCTACAGTTTTGTAAATTTCGCTCATTAATAGAAATTCTGTATTGTTGTATACCTGTGCCTCTTGTTATATTTATGATATATCTCTATTATATTATTGTCACTCTTTCAATATATTTGTATATTTCTGTGTTATATCTCCACTCTCATTTCATGTCAAAAATAATTCGAATCAGTGGTATTAGACCAGGCTGCTCTTGATCGTTTTTCAGTACAAGTCCCCGACGAGGTCCGAGTATAGCAAGTTGGGTCTCGAGATTGTATCTCTTGAGAACAATCACTCTCGCAGGCCCAATAAACTCTCCATGGTAGAAGAAAATAAAAATGACGGGGCTTGAGCAAGCTCTCACGTGACAGAGGGACGAAATGATGGATAATTTTGCCCACATCCTTCAACGCCTGCCGATATAAGTAGGCACATCTTCATCAATCAACGAATTTGGAAGCACCTCTCCTTTCAAGGTACAGGTTAATTTTGATATTCTCGTATTTGAAGGTTATATAGATGCAGATGCCCTAGACAAATGGTTAAATATGCTAGAAGGTTGTTTCTCTGTTCACACTTTTTTCGACAGGGAAAAGATCACCTTTGCACTTCTTGAGGCTCTCCCCCATGTCAAACATTAGTGGGAAACTTACTGGGAGGAAAGTTCCACAGAATATTCTAGAATATATGGGGTCGAGACCACTTGGGATTTTTTTGTGGATGTGGTCAAGGAACAATATTACCCTGTTGGCAACTATGAAGATCGCTGCATGAGATGAACCATGCTGCGTCAAGAGAGGGGCCAAGCACTACCGAAGTTCACTAATACCTTTCATACCTTGTGCACCAAGATCGGTATCAAAGACTCTGAGTGACATTTGGTTCTGAAATATTCTGGGGATCCAAATAGACACATCCAAACTGAAATGGATTTTCTGGAAATCTCATCACTCAGTGCTGCTTATCGATATGTTGTTAAAATCGAGCAAAAATTTAAGCACCAGAACAAGCAGGATTTAGGGTCTGCAAATCCGCAACAACCAAAGTATGGTAAAGACAACCCTAACAACCATCCTTCATAAAACCATTCCAAGCCACAAGAAAAGAATGGGACAAAAAGACGAAGAAGGACACTAGAAAATGGTGATATTTACACAAAATCCCCTGGCACAACACTGATGAATGTCACTCAAAACAATCATTGGTGGCTGAGATCAAAGAGAAAGAGCCGAACCCAGATTCAGAAAATAATGGGAGAAGACAAATCATCGATGCAGACCCAACTGCTACTGTCGTGACTGCAACAATTCAACTAGAAGAACTAGTAGATCCTGAGGAGGGGGACGCCTTTTTCATTCACAGATGTGGGTGAAGAGGACACCACTACATTTTATTGTTGATAGCGGAAGCCAGAAGAACCTCATCTCAGCAAAGGTCGTCAAAAAGTTGTGATTGTCGACAACACCACACCCACAACCATACAACATTGGGTGGCTTCTCTAGGGACACGATCTTCATGTCAGCCAACAGTGTCGATTGTCATACGACATCCAACCGTTCAAGGATGAGGTATTATGTGATGTTGTCCCACTGGATTTCTATGATGTTCTTTTGGGCCAGACATACATGTGGAAGTGCCATGTTATTTATGAGTCTCGACCCCGTAGTGTCATTGTTACTTTGGGGGGTCATCTCTACAGGATACTAGAGGTAGTTCCAACTATTGTCCCACCTAAATAGTTCCGCAAGGTCGTATCTCATACTACAAAATTCAGCTTCTTCACAATTTGTCAAAAGGTGAAAATAAGAACACCGCAACCACTCAAGCCTCGGTCCAAGAACCTTCTGTTCAACAAAAGCAGGTCGACAATATTGAAGCCAAGCACAAGGATTCCTTCTGCACACAATCATCTCATGTAGCCAGACTGGTTAAAAAGGTCCAACCCTTCCATCCACAGGTTTGTGACAGCCTTCAACAAGTTAAGAAACACAACTTCTCCAACAAGGCAAGCAGATCATTAAGGTTCAAATTCAACAAGCGCTTTCCCCTCTCCCTTGGGAACTCAACGCAATGGATACCATTGCTTCCTAAGGAGGGAGGATTGATCCAGGTGGATATCGGTGGCCACCCACCTATTTCAACTATCTCAAAACAATTTTCTGGAAACTTACTATTTTTAGTACTTTTTCAGTTCCTAAACTTCCAGGGCCATTTTGAGGGCCTAAATGAAGTTTTTTTTGGGATCGATCACCTTAATAAAAGAAAAAGGGTCTTATTGATCCCCAAAAATGAATCTCCTCGATGATACCTTTCCAACGAGCTATCATGTGCCCCAAACAAAGATTGTATGACAAAGTTACGCCCCCGGGAAGTTGATACACCAAACTACCCAAAATTGGGTCCACAAAACTTGGATTTTCATCTTCTGGGGTTAGGGTTTTGGATTTTATTTATGTTAAAAAGGCCTTGGAGCCTCATTGTAAAAATCATCTTCTTGCGAATGCGAGTAACCATCACATATCTTCTTAGAGATAAGCTGCCACCATTCTAGTGAGCCTTTCACTATGTATTTCTACAATTTTGTACATTTTGCTCATTAATAGAAATTGTGTATTACTATATATTTGCGCTTCTTGTTTTATTTCTAATATATCTCTATTATGTTATTGTTTCTCTTTCAGTATTTCTGTATATTTCTGTTTTATATCTCAGCTCTCATTTCATGTTGAGAATAATCCGGATCATGCACAATCCATCTAGATCTACTGGTATCCCCTTTAATCTACCAATTGGCACCACTCTATGATGATTTTCTAGCTTCAACTGAATAGGTGAGCATCCCAATGTAGGTTCTCTCATATATTCCCATGTCTTCTTAGGTAAAACATTTACTTCAGACCCTAAGTCTAGTATGATATCACCCATATTGAAATCTCCAATGTTTGCATTCAACCTAAATTCCCTAATTGTTCTTCTCTTCTTACGAACCTGATTGGTTCTCTTGGGTTCTAGCTTCATTTCTTCTCCAACATTGCACTTTTCTAACAGACTCTATAATACTTGTAAAGAGTTTTTATCATTCAACAACTTCACACAAGATCCCAAAATTTTAATCAGATTACTTACTGATTCTAATGGCTGCTCTCTACTAGTATGATCAAATAATCGAGGCATGTCATACACTGGTATGTCATCTGCTGGCTTCGTTCTTGAAGTCGATGCAATTTTCTCCTTCAAAATATCCTTTTTGGATTCCTTGAATGTCTCATTCTCTTTGCACGCATCAAACTTCTCTTCATGTGTTATGTTTTTCCTGATCCACTGATACTGATCCTGATCCTTCTTTGCTGCATCTACTCCTGCCTTGTCTCCACCTCTAGTAACTATGTTGATCTTCTTCCCATCCTCTTCTCTATTTTCCATAGCAATCCACTGAACATTCTGATTGTTTTGGTTCCTTTTATCCTGTATATTTACTAGAAGTGTCGGAAAATATTCCATCTCATGGTCTGTTGCACGACAATACATACATGTCGCTGGTGGTTATGGACAATCTCTTGCACAATGTCCAGGTTTCTGACAATTGTGACAAACTACTAGTCCTCTACCTCCTCCAAATCCTCTTCCTCCATGACCTCCTCTATTTCCTTGATTGTCTCTGCGCGGTGTATTATAATATGGTGCCTGATTGTACTGCGACTGCGCATTATTGTACTTTGGTGGCGTTGCACATTGCTGAACGTTGTTATACTACGATGGTGCTCCAAACTGTTGTGCGTTGTTATAACACAATGTCGTTGCAAACTGCTGTACGTTGTTATACTGAGGCTGATGCGCAGGTTGTGCTGTCATTAATTCAGCCTACACCCTATAAGTATCAATGCCCTCTCCTTCATTATCTCCAAGGTTTTGCAATCCTTGTCTTCATGTCAATTGACTTGCAAAAGTTACAAAATGTAGTCTTTGGTACTGTTTGATACTTCTGCATCATGGGACAATGATAAGGATCATGTCTATGTGTTCTACATATTTCACACCATGGTCCTCCCGGGGATAAATCATTCAACATTCCTGTCCCCAAGTATTGCGCAAAGGTTGGGCACTCATTCTTATGATGACCTTCTATTATGAAAAATGTGCACCAAAATTCCTCCCTCTTTTCCTTTCCCTTTTTCTGATTTAACTGGAATGTCAGGTTCTTCAGGTCTTCTCTCAGCTCTTCCACAACTGGATCTGTATGCTTATACTGATTTTCCTCTAACTACAAAGATGCTTGCAAGGTCTCAACCTTGGTTTGGAAATTTTTGCTGCTTCAAGTGTGCAAATAAAGAGTTAACAAATAAATGTCTATGATGCATATTAGTAATAGGGTATTTCAACTTACCTTTCAGCCTTTTGAACTTCTGATTAACCTCCCAAAATGACTCACCCAACTTCTGCTTAATCTCTATCATTTCATTCATGATCTGATCCTCTAAACTTGGTTTCTGAATTTCATTGATCAATTTCTTCTTCACATCTGCGATAGTTGTAGGTGCTCTTGTTGGATTATTTACTACAAAACCCATATACCAGTCTGTTAGAAAAAATAGGACTGCGGAGCAATAAAATAAAAAAAAATGCAGAAATAAAACACATAAGATACACAATACAATAGAGACACAGATATACGTGGTTCAACCAGTGTGGGCTACATCCACCAGAGAAATGTCCTGGTCCTTCCTTTATTATTATTCAACAAATTAAGGGATACAACCTACAACACACCCCCTGTAACTTCCTCTTCTCTCTCTCACAGTCTCCTCACTCAAATTACAATATTCACAATGATACATAGCTGCAATACATTTCCCTCATAAAAGAGGGTTTCCTTCTAGGGAAAAAAATCCTAACATAACTTCTACCATCAGATCTGCGACCTTATAATGAACGATCTATATTTGCTATGAAATTACACCCCTGCACTCCCCTGCGTGGAGGAGTGTCCATTATTTTGGGGTGTAAAGTATTTATGGGGTATAAACATGACTGGAAACAAAGGCCTATGAATATGGAAGATAATCAGGCTCCACAACCAATAATCTCCCACTTGAAGATTGATCTCAACAACTCCATTGCTGTTGTATCTGCTGGACTATGATCCTTCTTGGACTTGGAAAATTTTCTCATCTTCACCTTCATGCTTGAAGACCAACTGAAACTGAGTAGGATCACAGTTTCTCCTTGGTTACTCCCTTTGCTAACATGTCTACAGGATTCTGGCTAGTGTGTATCTTTTCCAACTTCAAATTTCCATATTCCAAGACAGATCATATCAAATGGTACTCGAGCTATATATTCTTAGTTTTCAAATGGAAGGATAAGTTCTTTGCAGGATGAATGACACTCTCACTTTGACAGTACAACATGCTATTTGCCTGCTTCTTTCCCAATTCCTCCATAAACCTCTGTAACCAAATCATTTCTTTACTAGCCTCTGTAGTAGAAACATACTCTTCTTTTGTTTTTGAAAGTGAAACAACCTTTTTTAGTTTCGAAATCCAACTTATTGCTGTTCCACCTATAGTAAAAACATACCCTATGGTGCTCCTCCTTATATCTTTATAACCTACCATATATGAATCAACATATCCCTGTAGAATAGTGTATGAACCTCCAAAACATAATGCATGAGTAGAAGTACCTCTCAAATACTTGAGAATCCACTTTACTGCCTCCCAATGTTATTTACCTAGATTGTTCATATACCTGCTCATAACTCCCACTGTATGTGAAATATCTGGTCTTGTGAAAACCATCGCATACATCAAGATGCCAACTGTTGATGAATAAGGGACCTTGGACATGTATTCTATCTCCTCCTATGTCTTGGGACACATTTCCTTAGTTAATTTGAAATGGCTTGCCAAAGGTGTACTAACTGGTTTTGCATTCTGGATTCTAAACCTCTCCAACACCTTCTCTATGTATCCACTCTGAGATGATGTCAATTTGCGATTTTTCTTGTCTCTTGTTATTCTCATACCAAGGATTTTCTTTGCGGCACCCAAATCCTTCATCGCAAATGATTAGCTAATTTCTTCTTGAGCACATTTATATCTTGCATATTAGACCCTGCAACAAGTATGCCATCTACATACAATATCAAGATAATATAGCTTCCATTTTCTAGATTTTTAAAATAAACACAATGATCAGGATGACATCTACTATAACCTTGTTCTGTCATAAACCTGTCAAACTTCAAATACCACTACCTTGGAGCTTTCTTTAGGCCATACAAGCTCTTCTTCAACCTGCATACCAAATTTTCCTTCCCTTTGACCTCATACCCCTGTGGCTGTTGCATATAAAATATATTTTTACATCTAATTGTTCAAGATTTAAATCTTCTACTGCCACAAGACTTAAAATAGTCTTAATTCAAGCCATTTTAACAACATGAGGAAATATTTCATCAAAATATATACCTTTCTTTTGTGCAAACCCCTTTACAACAAGTCTAGCCTTGTACCACTTTTTTCCTCCATCTTCTTTCTTCAACTTGTAAACCCATTTATTCTGTAATGCTCTTTTTCTTGTAGGCAACTGAACCAAATCCCAAGTCTGTTTATTTACCAACGAATCCATTTCCTCTTTCATGCCTTGCTCCCACTTCTTTTTAGTGTCTACCTACATCGCCTCTTGATAACATTTTGGTTCACCAGAATCAATCAACAATAAATAATACAATGAAGGAGAGTATCGTTTAGGGGGTCTACTTAACCTAGTAGATATTCTAACAACACTTGCATGAGTTTGAGGTACATGTTTCTCCTATTGTTGTACATTTTGATTTTCTAGTACCTTTGGAATTTATTTTTCAGTGATCTCATCAAGCACTGCGTATTCTCGTTTTTCTTTTTCTTGTATCTTTCCATGCAACTTATCTTTTTACATGACCTTCTCATTGAATATGACATCTCTACTCCTAATGATTTTGTGATTTTCATAATTCCATAAGTGATAACCAAAATCATTAACACAATATCCAATAAAGGTACACTTCTTGGATTTTTCCTCAAGCTTTGTTCTATTTTCTTTATCAATATGGACAAATGCTTCACAACCGAAAGTCTTCAAAACAAGAATAGTTTACCTTTTTACCTGTCCATTCCTCCTCTGGAATTCTACCATCCAAAGAGCTTGAAGGTCCTATGCTTATGAAGTAAACAACAATATCTACAAAATATGTACAAAATTGTAAGGGAAAACCAACATGCAATCTCATACTCCTTGCACGCTCCATGATTGTCCTGTTCATCCTTTCTGACACACCATTTTCTTGTGGTGTTCCTGGAACTGTCTTCTCTCTACGAATCCCATGGTATGAACAATAATCATCAAACTCGCTTTAATATTCACCTCCATTGTCTGATCCAAGACACTTCAACCTTTTTCCTGTCTCATTCTCAACCAAAGATTTCCATTTCTTAAAAGTATAAAAAACATCAGATTTTTGTCGAATGCAATAAACCCAAGTTTTTTTAGTTGCATCATCAATAAAAGAAACATAATAATGAGAGACACCATGTTGAGCCCTAAATAGTTGCTCATTACCCCTTAATTAGGGCATATTATATTAGTAATGTTATTTTATTTATGTCGGCTTTAGTCCATTAGTTGTAATTATACCTCCTAGTCTCCTATATATACCAAGGAGAGATTTTGATTTTGAATCATCCTGTAATTGTACATTTATGTGGGCATAAGGAGGTTTACCCCTCGAAGAGGCTTGTTATCTGAGTTTCTCTCTTTTTCAAGGTGTTGAGTACTTATTCTGAGGTTTTTCTATGCTATATTGATATTTGGTTCTTAACATATGGTATCAGAGCTCAAGGTCTTGGGGTTTTGTTGCTACATTTGAGACACCTTGGAATTTTCGCTATAACTTTTGTTCTACAATGTTTCAGAAGGAATGACTTGGAGGATATTTAGTAGATGGATCAAGGTACGTTGGGTTAAAATTTTAGCTCTTTAGGCCATATAATTTCGGAGATAAAGCCTGTGCAAGATGGGGTTATGGAATCATCCTGAACTGAGTCATTGCAGAATTTTCGCTATAAATTTTTTCTGTAATGTTTCAGACCCTGAACTTTGGAGGCTATTCACAGAAATTAGTAAGGTATATGTGGTAAAAATTTCAACTTTTGGGTCATCTTAAATTTGTAGATTCACCCTATGGAAGATAGGGTATCTGACTAGTCCTATTGACTAGTCTCAAGAAGGCGTTCCAGGTAAAACAATCATAACTTCTTCCTAGATTATCCAAATTGAGTGAGACTAGTTTCATTGGATAGTGGACAGCTGGTAGTATTTTGGGTATGAGTTTCAGAATTTTATATCATTCATTTTGTGTGGGGCACGCTATACAAGTGAGATCTCCTGGAAAGGCCAAAAATCAACAAGTTGTGGGGAAGTTACCGTAAATTCCACTTGGCACATCCAATTTTGATCAGACCTATGTCATTGCAGAGAAGACATATCAGAGAACTGCAAAAAATAAAGTTTCATACCCAGAAGGGCCGAAACTTTAGAGATACAACAGAAGAAAGATTGTCTAGCAGAACCACCTCAAAATCAAGGTTCAAAAGTGATACTTGGTCAACATGCCACCCAAAAAGGGAACTTATACACCAAATAAGCCTCCAAAAAAACCTAATTGGACTCTTGATGAAGGTGAAGAAATGCGTAGGGACATAAATGATTTACAAAAGAAAACAATAACAAAAGATTAACTACAAGAGATGGAAGCTAAGTTAGAGGCAATAAATACTAAGATGGATGGTTTAAAAGAGGAGATCATGGAAGGATTGAAACATTTCGTAATAGAGAGGGCACCTGAAATTGAAAATGTATCCCATGAAATTCATGATGAGGACACAAGGAAGGTGAATCAAGAATGGAGAAACTCTAAATTTGGGTTCAATACCAACCACGTTCCTAATATCGATATGCAGAAGTTTGATGGCAGGGACCCTATCACATGGATACTTAAGATGGAGAAATTCTTTGATCTACATAATGTTCCACATACACAAAAGGTACGGATTGCTTCTTTATATTTAGAACCTAATCAATTTGTATGGTATAGATGGATTTGTTCTTGTAAATCACCCGTCACTTGGACAATTTTCATGGAAGAAATGATAGCACACTATGAGGATACAGGGAGCAATACCTTCTTTAGCCAATTGATAAATCTCAAGCAAAAGGGTTCAGTTATAGAACACATTGAGAACTTCCAAAGATTGAATATAAAGGTAACAAATATTCCAGATGAGCACTTGATTGATGTATTCATAGGAACTTTAAGAGATAACATTCAACCTGAGGTTCGCCTTTGGGAACCCAAATCATTGGAGAATGCATTTAGGGTGGCAAGAAATGTTGAAAGTAAAAATATGGCTATGACTACTAGAAGGACCAATCCTAACATCTATAGAGAGAATAATGCCCCTTCTTCTAAAACACCTCAACCTACAAGGTTGACACCTCAACAATTGGAGGAAAGAAAAGCAAAAGGTTTATGCTTTAATTGTGACAACACGTACAGTAAGGGACATAAGTGTGGTGAGAAGAAAGTATTCTACATAGATTGTGAAGAGGAAGAAGAACAAGAACATGAACAAGAACCATCTCAAGATGAAAACGTAGAATCAATTTCGTGTAAAGAGTTGACTCCAACGATATTGTGTAATGCATTGGATGGAATTGGTAGTCCTCAAACCCTAAAGATCGAAGGATATATCAAAAAGAAAAAGGTAATAGTCCTAATTGATTCTGGAAGTACTCATAATTTCATTCACTATAAATTAGCCAAAGATCTCAATTGCTTTGT
>ML841804.1:37342-52127 GCA_009831015.1 Picea engelmannii | reverse complement strand
TGGCCCTTATAAGGTGTTGCAAAAGATTGGTACTATGGCATACAAATTGGAGTTGCCTGCATCTTCACGAGTACACCCAGTTTTCCATGTTTCATGATTAAAGAAGGTTATAGGTGACAAGATCCCAGTTCAAACTATATTGCTAGAACTTGACGAGGAAGGAAAAATCATATTGGATCCTGAAGCCATCACTAACACAAGAATTCGCTAGATGAGGAATAGATCCATTTCAGAGTATCTCATTAAATGGAGGAAACTATCGGCTGAAGATTCCACTTGGGAAGATGAGTCTTTTATACAGAAGCATCCAGAGTTACTCAAGCGTTGCAGACAACACTTGTCTCAAGGGGAGGGGCATTTTAAGCCCTAAATAGTGGCTCATTACCCCTTAATTAGAGCATATTATATTAGTAATGTTATTTTATTTATGTCGGCTTTAGTCCATTATCTGTAATTATACCTCCTAGTATCCTATATATACCAAGGAGACATTTTCATTTTGAATCATCTTGTAATTGTACATTTATGTGGGCATAAGGAGGTTTCCCCCTCGAAGAGGCTTATTATCTGAGTTTCTCTATTTTTCTAGGAGTTGAGTACTTATTCTGAGGTTTTTCTATGCTATATTGATATTTGGTTCTTAACACACCAAGATATGATACTTGATCTAGTCCCCATACATATTTATGCACAAGCTCTAACCTTTCACTCTTGTTTTCTTTTCCGACTCTAAGAAATATGAGTCTCTTCCGTTTTCCATAAACACAATGCTCACATAAATCCAAATCAATTTTTTTAAGATTTGGCAACAAATTTATTTTGTGAAGTATATGCATTCCCTTCTCACTCATGTGTCCAAGCCTATGATGCCACCATGATGTATCCACTCCTGTAGAAGCTAAAGAGATATAAGAGTTAGTATTACCAATACATAAATACAATGTACCTACCTTCTCTCCTTTTGCTATCACTAGTGATCCTTTGGTGACCTTCCACACCTTATCTGTAAATATGGATATACAACCTTCACTTGCCAACTTCCCTGTTGAAATTAGATTTTTCCTTAGATCTGGAACATGTCTTACCTATTTAAACAACCATTGGTTTCCATTCCTTTGCTTTATTTTTACCTTTCCCATTCCAACAATTTTGCATGGTGCATCATCACCCAAATGAACCTGTCCAAAATCACCTTGAACATAATCTAGAAAATGTTTCCTATGGGGTGTGGCATGAAATGAAGCCCCTGAATATACTACCCAAGACTCAAAAATATTATCTAAAAAAAGAATCAAATCATCTTGTAACACATCACCTATTACATTTGCTTCTTGATTTTTCTCCTGCCGTCCATCTCTTTGTTTCTTTGGAGCTTTGTGGTCTTTCTTCAGATGTCCTTTCTTTCCACAATTCAAGCACTCTATCTTTCCAAGTCTGGATTTGGATCTGCCCTTCCTATAATTCTCACAGTTCCATGAGCCCTATACTCAATCCTTTTGTCTTCCCCTATTCTCCATGTTTAACACATTATCTGATGTCTCACCTATGCTTTTCCGTCGCATTTCCTCACTAAGGATAACACCAACAACATCATCGAATTTTAGAGTGTTTGAACTAGATAAAGAGTTACTTACAACCATGACCAAGCCATTCCATCTTTCTGGCAATGAGCACAAGATTAGAAGATTCCTGACCTCATCATCAAAGTCCACTTTTATAGAGCTTAGTTGATTAGTAACTGTATTAAATTCAAATGATCTGCAACAGACCCACCTTCTAACATCTTCATATTAAATAATATCTTCATTATAAATACCTTATTGGACACCGAGGTTTTTTTATATAGTTTATCCAATGCATCCATCAACTCCTTTGTTGTCTTTTCTTTTGAAATATTGAAAGCCACCGATGCTGCCAGGCTCAGCTGTATCGTTCCTAGTGCCTTTCTGTCAAGAACCTCCCATTACTCATCCTTCATGGCCATTGTATTCTTTTCTATTGCACCCAATGGTAGGAATAGATCCTTCTAATATAAATAATCTTCCATCTGCATCTTCCATAATTGGTAGTTTTGGCCATTAAATTTCTCGACCCTAAACGTTCCATCTTCTGCCATTTCTCCCACTCGAACCAGGAACCCTGTTTTCCCGCGAGTTACCTTTCGCTCTAATACCAGTTGTTCGAAAAAATAGGATCACAGAGCAATAAAATAAAACACATGTGGAAATAAAACACATAAGATACACAATACAATAGAGACACAGATATATGTGGTTCACCCAGTGTGGGCTACGTCCACTAGAGAAATTTCTAGGTCCTTCCTTTATTATTATCCAATAAATGAAGGGATACAACCTACAACACACTTGTTGTAACTTCCTCTTCTCTCTCTCACAGTATCCTCACTTAGAATACAATATTTGCAATGATACATAGCCATAACACATTTCCCTCATAAAAGAGGGTTGCCTTCTAGGGAAAAAAACCCTAACATAACTTCTACCATCAGATCTGTGAACTTATAATAAATGGTCCAGATTTACTATGAAATTACAATATACATTTACAAGGATATTTTTCCTTTAGGGGCTTCACCCCCGAACCCCCACCGGGAGCCCACTTGCCCCTGGACCCCGCAGGAGGGGCAAACCCCACCTGCACTCCCCCACGTGGGGGAGTGTACATTCTTCTGGGGTGTAAAGTCTTCATGGGGTATAAACACGGATGAAAACAAAGGCCTCTGAATTAGGAAGATAATCAGGCTCCGTAATTGCCAACTGCACAAACTTTGTATATTCATCTATAATCTGCTTGGCTTCCATAATATTCCCACAAATAAATAAATGTTTTTATGGGTCATCTGACCCTTCTCCCCAGAACTATGGTAACCAAATAGTTGGATTTTGTCCTTCCATTGTGAAGTTTGTTGTACTACCACCTCATTGTGGTGTAATACTTGACTACTACTTGGTGAACTTATAATTCTGCTTGAATTTACACTAGACCCATGTCCTACTAAAATCCTTCTACCACTAATCATTTGTTGTCTGAACGTTTCTTCTTCTTCAGTTGTATTAGTCACACATGGGATTGTGGGTTCCACACTAATTCATATTTGGAATGGAGAGCCTTCTTCTATGCCTGCCCTTGGCCTCTGGTTTTCCTCTCATATGTGGTGTGCACGATTTCCTCAATATTCCATGTTACATGAAGATCCTGTACCTCTTCCTCATCAGTGTCCAAGCCCTCTTGCTCAACTACTGCCCTTTTTTTCCTATTGATATTATACTAGTAGGGTCGTCCACTGCGCGTCACTCTTTCTCTTTCCATTATCTCCTTGGTTTGTTCCTGATCCATCATAATAGGGTCCATTTCTTCCTTATTCTGGCCTCTATCCAGAGCCCTCTCCATGTCTCATATATTCCTTAGTGCTTCCCCTAGTCCCCCCATGCGTGCAGAGTGATTTAGCTGTCTGACTTCATTGTCATCATGCCTTTATCATGTAATAAGATTTTTTTCGACGTGTAAAGTGACATGATGTATATTCCTCTTGGTCCATTCATAAATTCCTTCTCTGCAACAGTGTAAGACTTCGCAGTATCAACTGCAAATTCAGTAATAAACCTTGCAACAATACTATCTAACCAAAAATCCACTGCGCGTGTGAATTTTTTATTGACCCTTTGCAACCATGAAATGTTCTCAGTAGTCCACTCTGCTAGACTTATCCGATTAGTCATATGAGTATTGTTCAACCTCAATAACCACTCCTGTAATAAATCTGGAAAATAACAGAAATATGCCTCAAGCAAATAAGTAAACACATACCTCTGCAAATACTGGTGCAATGTATACCTGGAGCTTCTATTATCTTTCTGTGCGAACTAGAGCTACTTTGTCTCCAACCATCTTTCAATCTCTTGCTTTGTAGCGTTCCATGTCCGAAACATCCCCTTCAACCACTGCATTCTCTTCATCAAATCCCCTCCAATATGATCTGTTGAGTTCCAAATGGCAACGAAACCATTTGTTGGATGCATGGAATGACCCTGGTTTTACCTTAGTTCTCCAAAAAAACCCTAGAAACCATCGGCCCTCTGGTAAACCAGAAAGAAAAACTAGGCACAGAGTGCACAACGCAGTCTCAACCGAGATGGCTTATGGGTGATTGCATGACCCAAGTGTTTGCAATCATGGAAGGGATGGTACTCATGGTAATGTTAGGCATATCATTACTTCTTTTACTTCAACATTCATTCTATCATACCATCATTCAGATCTACCATTTATTCATCCTTAATATTCATTCTCAAGAAAATAACATGCCTGTTGTAAATTAACCTTAACAACTTCATATCTTCATTCATTCAACATAAAATCATATCAAAGCAAAAGATAGGATAACCACACATAAAGACACCATATTTTACTGTATTTCACCCCACTAGGCTACGTCCACAAAGATCTTCTGATTATTTATTATTCTTCATCAAAATTTCTGTGCTACATGCATTACATCATAGGTTTTAGTATTGGTGAGGCTGACCAACGTCGCACCAAGCTCCACATATTGCGACCCGAGCCTCAATTACACTCCATAATTCTCCAAAACTGATACTTCGACTCAAAACATATCAAAGACTCA
Organism: Picea engelmannii; assembly: GCA_009831015.1. Classification (NCBI taxonomy): domain Eukaryota; kingdom Viridiplantae; phylum Streptophyta; class Pinopsida; order Pinales; family Pinaceae; genus Picea; species Picea engelmannii. Next base: position 47,482 of record ML841804.1, on the reverse strand, counting down.
AGACTCAAAAAGGTTCTCCAAGGTACTTCTCTTCATACATAAGTTTTTTTTCCTATTTACCTCATACATCATATTTATACAAAAAGATGGGTAAAATCCCATTACATTGACTACCAAAACCCTAACCCTAGTGTGTCCACATATTAAATTCTTATGTGCGGTTGGTCTTCGATCCAACTTTTCTTTGCTTTGACTCTGCGCTAATTTTCCTTAATTCCCGACACACTGCTTCCTTTGTCTTCTTTCGCTTTTCTTTCTCCTCATTTCCTGGCACACATTGCTTCCTTTGGTCCATTCCTTAATTGATTTCCTCATTTTCTGTGCTGTATCCTAAAATATCCCGCTCCAACATAAGGAGAGCCTTCTTTAGTTTCTAAAGAAATCCTAGCTAAAATAAAAAAATAAAACTATAAGCGATGACATGGTACAAGTATTATTGATTGAAAAAAATTCCCCACAAGAAATGTAGGGATATGTCATGGAAAACTTATACTCAAAGGAATCAAGAGATCAATAAAGGAGTCCCATAGAATTTTTTCCACTTAGGAGGATGAAAAAGGAAGACAAACTACTATAGGCTATGCCACCAATGGAGATCCTTAACTAACAGACACATTTGTCTAGAGGCCTTCATATCCACCATTGGAACAACTACATGAAGGTATATAAATTACTAATGCATTAAATTTGGATTTCTCTAATGAGTTGTAAAAAGTCAAAATACATGTCCCCCTAATTGAATTGATGAAGATTCCATCACAAAGGGAGAAGCATAGAAAGTTATTGGGCATTGATGAAACAAATGAGGATTGCCCCATAGTATTTCAAGGCATGAACCAAGGGAGAGGAAATGACAGTCACTCCCCATTTTATATAATTTGATGGTGAATGACCTATTGCTTCATAATTGTATGATGGACTTAGTGGAATTAGCCAATTTCATGTCTTTAAAGTTCACGAATCAATATGGTTTTCAAACCATAATACCTTACAAGAATGTATTCCCCTTGGACGCAAGGGAGATCAAGGTGTACGTATTGATTAAATATCTGCAAGTCAAACTTATCACTTATTTATATATCACCCTTTTAATATATTTAGTTCTCATTGATGTCTTTTATGTTTGGGGTGTGTTCTTCTCCATAAAATGGGAAACTAACTTAGGCGAGAGCATTTATATGGATTTATATTATGTAACCATATCTACAGTTGAAAACACATATGTTAAATTGTATAGAGAACAAAATGATGAAATACCATGTTGAGGACCTGCAGGTTCCAATGAATGAACTCATATTCATAGAGAATGCCTTTGGAAATTATGCTATCATGAGTCATTACATAATCCGTCCTTTGGGGGACACACTAGGTGAAGGAAATGTAGCTATATGGAAGATGCATTTTGATGAAGCTTGATCTAGGATGGGTGCAGGAGAAGGGATCACATTCACATCACCCCAAGTTTGTAACATTTCCCAACCCAACTGAGGTCCATTACATGCAGAAAAACTCATAAATTAAAATTTTTGCTATCTAATTAATTTCCTGTAGCTGCCAGCTACAAATTACAACCAGATTTAGATACTGTCTGTTACCATTAATTAAATCCATCTACAACATGATAAATTCACACATGAATGCAATTTAATAATTTAGCACAACAACATATAAATCATTCTCAAATACACAGAGTTCATGGACAACAATTTAACTCATAGATACACCATATAAGCAAATAAAACAATTATCTTTTAATTTTTTTGTGCAACCAGTTGTTTGGGATGGATGTTCCACCCAACCATAGAATTTCTGTCCCAAATATCAACAAGAATTCACCCCCAAGCTGGGGCTAGCAATCCACAAAATAGGTTGGTCTCTCATAGTCCACTCACAACTCACTAGTATTCTCCTACATCTATCCCAATTTACTGCCAACTCTCTTCCTCTCGACCTACAAAACCCAAGGAATGTACCCCTTCATTGATCTTAGTCCCTTAGGTGTCCCATTAGTTTATCAGGGTCTCTCTGGCACATGTGACATGGAATCTCTCTGTTGGGAAATCAAGGGAAATCAAGGGAAATCACTGCTAGGAAAACTACCAACAAACAACAACAAACAATTGCTATTACAGTGCAACTCACACAAGAGCTCACTCTTCAGGCCTGGCAACTTGGCTCTTTAGTATTCATCTCCAAAATTCTCCAACATGATATAGAATCGTCCCTACATGGTTATTCCAACTCCAATCTCTCTTTCTTCTCTCTACTTGTTGTTCATGCCCAATAAATCGACTGTCTAAAACTGCTGTAACAACCTATACACATTTCCTCTCCTTTGGTTGCCGTTTTTGACTCACACACTTCCCCAAGCTGATTATACTTAGCCCCCATGCTTCTAATAACTATGGGATGTGACTTCTCACACCCACCCTTTTACATACATTCAATGATTGACTTTGGGGAAACTCAATAAAAAAATAGATTTTAATACATACTGATAGTAAAATTTAGAAATGTGTGTGAGATTAGTAGACATGGGTCATTCCCCCTTTGACTCCTCATAGAAATTATCCTAGGCCCTCCCCTCTCTTGTGGATTAATTCATCCCCCATATTTGTCCATGTCCCCTTAGCACCTTACATCAAATTTTATTATTAAAAGTTAGAAATATATTTCACATATACATCGCTTGGCCGTAGCCACACATTATATATACATTAAGCATTAATTGAAATAGGGATTATAGCGGGGATGTTACATTCCCTCTCCCTTACAATTGTGCACTATCCTCGACACACACTATGCCAATATACATATATATACAAATTTATATCAAAATACTTTAAGAAATAAAATTATGCAATTTCACAACTCCAACAACAGTTCCAACCAAAATATCCTATTCCTATCACCCCATGGACCCAAGGAATGCATCTATTCGTTTATCGGGGATAACCCAAGGAATGTACCATTCATTTATCAAAGATAACCCAAGTAATGTGCCATTATTTTATCAGGTTCCCCAACACATTTTGTCTAGGGCTATGAGATGTGGTTTTGGAACTCTAGCTGCTCAAAATGGAGTCTTTCATTCTATGTTATTCAAAATTGTCAAAACATTGTGGGTATTCTTCCTGCATGTTTTCTTCATGCTCCCATGTAGTATTTTCAGGACTGTAGTAGGTCCATTGAACCTTTACCATCCCTATGGATTTTTTCCTAATCACTTTGAATTTCAGGTCTAGGATGCGTACTGGTTCCACCCAAAAACCCCCTTCGTGCTCCACCTAGATCATAGTCCAATCAATTATGTGGTTATGGTTAGGCATATATTTATTTAATAATGACACATGGAGTACTTTATGCACTTTCAAGGATGCAGCCAATGCTCACATGTATGCAACGGGCCCTATCTTTTCTAAGATTTCAAAAGGTCCACAATGTCTTGCTGCCAACTTCCTAATCTTAATGAACTTCTCTTTGCTTTCACTTAAACAAAACATGTTCACCCACTTTAAAATATCTAATCATCTATTATTATCTACATAAATTTTATGTCTATCTTGGGAAAACTTTAAATTTTTCTTGACCTCTGCCATTTTCTCTTCCATTTCCTTTAATAAATCTGGCCCAATAACTGCTCTGTCTGCCAGATTATCCCAACTCATTTGAGTGTTACACTTTCTTCCATACAATGATTCAAATGGACTCATTTTCAATGAGGCATGATACCCATTATTGTAAGCAAACTCTACTAAGTGGATATAATCCTTCCACTTTGATGGGTGATCCATCACATACATTCTAAGCATGTCCTCAATTATCCTGTTAGTCCTCTCCGTTTTCACATCTAACTCTTGGTGATATGCTGTACTAAGATTTAGATTTGTCATAAAACCTTTGAACACACCTTTCTAAAAATTGGAAGTGAATTTTGGATATCTGTCTAAAACTATTGCCTTAGGAACTCCAAATAGCTTGACAACTTCTTTCATATAAATTTTTGTAATATTTGTTGCTTTGTGTGTTTTATTTACTGGAATGAAATGTGCTTCCTTAGTTAATTTATCCACCACCACCATGATGGAATCATGATGCTTCACTATTGTGAGTAGCTTAGTAATACAACACATTGATGCGTGAGATTGCTGTGGGTGGGATTTTCATTTATGATCGGAAAAACCACAGTATGGAATGGGCAATGGATGCAATAACCCAGCTGGATTCCTATGCTCCTTCTGACATTCTAGACATCTGGATATGTAATTAGACACCTCTTTCTTCATCCCATGCCAAAAATATTAGCTTCTTACAACTGCAATTGTCTTCTAACATCCTGGGTTCCAAACATATGGTACATTGTTCATTTGCCTCAGCACTGCATTTTTCAGCTTAGTGGAATTTGACACTTATACCTTACCTTTTTATAAGAGAATTTCTTCTTCTTTCAGCTCATAACAATTAATTTTTTGTGGAAAATTATCTTTCTATAATGTTTCTTTTATTTTCAAATAGTGTTGATTTGAATTTGCAACTTCAATAATTTTATATTTTAGATCAATCCTGTACATGCTGATGGATACAATATGCATTTCATGAACTCTCCTGCAGAGTGCATCAACCACTTGATTTTCCTTACCTTTTATATGCTTAATTTCAAAATCATATTCACTAAGGAATTTCAACCATCTAGTTTGTATAACATTTAATGTTGGTTGTCCAAACAAATGTTTTAGACCATAGTGGTCTATCCTTACCTCAAATTTCCTCTCCATAAGGTAATGTCTCCACATTTTTAATGCATGTAATGTTCCCCAACTTAACTAAGGAACATTACTTGCGAAAAAACACATAAATTCAAAAATTTCTTCTACTAATTAATTCATGTAGCTTACAAGCTATGAATTTAACACATATTCAACTAGATTCGAGTACCCATAATTAAAATGCACCTACAACATTTCAAATGAACATAAATGCAACTAGTAAAATCATTCACAACAACAATTAAACCATTTGCATACACATAGTTAATCATAGCATTTAAACTCATGAAACAACTCAGAAAAATAGATAAACACTTATCTTTTTAAAATGTTTGTGCAACCAACTACTTGGAAGGGATGTTCCACCCAACCATATACATACTGTTCCAAATATCAACAAAAATTCACCCCTGAGCTGGGGCTAGCAATCCACAAGAGAAGGGTGCCTCTCACAGTCCACTTACATCTTAATATTACACAACCCATTGGTATTCTCTTACATCTATCCCAAATTTCCCCCATCTCTCTTCTTCTCTACTTTCCCAACCCAAGGAATGTACCCCTTCATTTCTCTTAGTCAGTCGAGTGTCCCAATCGTTTATCAAGGTCTCTCGGGCACATGTAAACAATAATATCTCTGTCGTGAACTCAAGGGAATTCAATGCCAAGAAAAACTACAAGTAAACAACAACAAACAAGCCCTTCCTTGCATGCATCAATGCACACACCAAAATATTTATTTGGATCTGTAATATTCAAGAATGGCACACTTTTCAATATGCGCTTCACCTGCTGAAATATCTCTTCACACTTGGAAGTCCATTCAAATTTCAGTCCCTTATTTTGCAAAGAAGTGACCATGCTTGCAATTTTTGAGAATCCTTTTATAAATCTTCAGTAATAACCGACAAGACCCATGAATGATCTGACCTCTGTGACACTTCTTGGCATTGACCATCCTCTAATGGACTCTATCTTCTTAGGATCCACTGCTATCCCTTTTGCTGAAATTATATGCCCCAAGTAGTGAATCTTCTTTTGATAAAATATGCACTTACTTAGCTTAGCATACCATTTACATTCTCTTAAAACTTTTAGAACCGTTCTTAAATGATGCCCATGTTACTCCTTCGACTTAGAGTAAACAAGTATATCATCTAGGAACATAATTACAAACTTTTCTAGGTACTCCATGAACACTCCATTCATCAGGCACATGAAAACAACTGGGGAATTTGATGGTACAAATGCTACTACCATGAATTCATAATGCCCATAGATTCGCCTTAATGCTGTCTTGCTAATATATTCTTCCTTTATCCTCACTTGATGATAATATGATCTCAATTCAATCTTGGAAAATATTCTTGCACCTTTCAACAGATCAAACAAATCATCAATCCTTAGCAAATGATATTTTTTCTTTATGGTGACCATATTTAACTATTTGAAATCATTACACAACCTTGAGTTTCCATCTTTATTTTTCAAAAAATAAATTGGGGCACCCCAAGGTGACACACTTGGGAATACATAACCCTTCTTTAAAAGTTCTTTAAGTTGTATGTGCAACTCATTTAACTTTGGTGTGCTCATTCTGTAAGGTGTGTTGGACATTGGGGCAACTCCTGGAACCAAATCAATAGAGAAATACATGTCTCTCTTTGGTGGCAGTCCTAGGATTTCTCCAAAAACATCTTCAAAATCCCTCAAGATTCGATGGTCTTCAATGCTTGCCACTTTATCTTTGGCTGCCTCTTCCATATGGGTTGCAAAAATATGACACCCCTTCCTGAAACTCATTTTCAACTGCATAGATGGAATTTCTCTAACAACTACAACCCTTGGAATGTCTTGAACCTTGAATTGCTTCTCTTATTCATCAAGACATGTGATTTTGTTGTTGTAACAGTCTAGAAAAACATGGTGTTTTTCCAACCAATCCATGCTAATCAGAAAATCATATGAACCCAATGGCATGATATTCACATCAACCTTTGTGCTGAGTCCATTCATGTCTATTGGACAATATTTAACTAGCTCATTGATTTTCCTCTTAGCCCTTGTGGCTAACTGAACTAACCAAGATTTCTTATGCTTACTCCTTTGCAAGTGAAATCCTTCAACACTGTTATATTTTATGTAACTATGGCTAGCTCCATAATCAATTAAAATTGCTATAGGATTATTATCAATCTTACCTTCCACTTGAATCATGGGATATTGATATTCTTCTTGCTTGTTTTCCAAGGCTACATAAATCCTTGTCATGTTTCTGCCCATGTCTTCCACTGTTTCATCCTCTTAAATGATTTGGATAGTCCTCATTATTTCTCCTTTTTCAGGGAAGTCCATATATAAGTGATTTCCCTCACATCCCCAACCTTGTATAGGTTGTTTCCTTGGTATTTTTCCAAATGAATTTGCAGTCTTGTGCTCATTTTTGGCTGACTAAAATTGCTGACTTGCTTGGGAGTTCCTCTTGAAAAAGGGTGGCTTAAAACCTTTCTTCCTTTGATACCTTTTCCCTTTCATCTTGTCATTCCAAGATTTTTGGAAAACTGGTCTTGCTATGCTCTACTCTTAAAGATGGTTTTCTTTTCTTATGGATTCCTCCAAAGTCTTGGGGTTATCATATTGTATCTTGTCACTGTAGAAATAGGGTAACCCACTTGGAAACCTTTGTATTTTGAAATTCTCATCCTTTATGAAGTCAACATACTTCAACAATTCAAATAACCTCTTCCCATAGTCATCCATTGTCATGCTTCCCAACTTGAGTTGAAATAACTCTTTCGTTTTCCTTCCATAGTAATGCTCAGATAAATATTTCTCTTAGAAATATCCTTTGAATTGCCTCCATGAGATATTTTTCTCATCAAGGTTATTGAATTGCTTAAGCTGTTTCCACCATATGATTTCCTTTCCTTGCAAGTGCTACGTTGCAATTATAACTTTTACCCTTGAGAGGTAATCATAGAGTTGGAAATATTTTTTCATTTCCAATAGCTAGGCGTCGACCTCTTCTCCTTTCCTGTACTCACCATTGAAATTTGGTGGCTTGATTATCCCAAGTTCACCTTGCAAGATGTATGCCTCATGCCTTCTACTTTACCTCAGGATAGGAGACACACTTAGGCTACTCCTTGGCCCTAAACTTGCATGAGCTCTTCTAGTGGATTGCCTTGGAGAATGATGGTGCATGTTCATGCTTCTTGACTGTCTATCATTCCCATGATCATCCCTTTTGATTTTGGATCTAGATGTTGTCACTTTTCTAGAGATAGATTCTTACTTGGTGCCAAAGTTCTTGTTTACTTGCTTATAAAACATATTCAAGCTATGACGTATCTATTCTCGAGACTTCATAATCATTTCATTATCTGCTCTATATCTTTTCACTTATCTATGCAGGCTTCTCATAGTTGTAGCCTCCTTCCATTTGACTCTATATTAACATTTCCCATGACGAAATGAAAACTTATGATATATTATTCATGGCTGTAAGACCCCTGGGCATATTCCATAGCTCCAGTCCTCATATAAGAATCAAAATTGTTTTCCTGTACCTCTAATTATGCAAGAAATGTGCATGTAATAATTAGTTAGAACATCCATAACATAAAACATTTCATTAATTAGAATACATATTATCCTTCATATCAATTTATGAAGAAAATAATACATTAATTCAAAATTCTAATTTCTTATATGCATTCCTCTTTGAAACATCTTTCCAACGACTATACTCATGATTTATTCTAAGTTCTGAGTGAAAAGTTACAACATTTACAAGTTGCAATTTCCACTCATTTACTACTACATAATTTTATTTATTACTTTATAAGAAATTTTAATGCCCAATTCAAAATTTTGGGTGTATATATGTCTTCTCCTTCTCAATAAATTTCCAACGACTATTTGTTTTCTCAAATCCGAGCTCCGAGATGAAAGTTATGGTCCAAAGAAGTTTAGACTGTTTTTCCTAATTTATCCCTGTATGTTACATGCGTCTTATTTCTCTTCCTGCACATTTTCTAGTACCTATATCCTAGATCTAGCTCCATGGATGTCTTCTATGGATCATAATATTTCCATAGACTACTCTTTTTCCCCAAACATACTTTTGAGCAAGGAATTATGCCCTTTGGAAGAAATTTGGTGCCAAAATCTTACCTTAATTGTTTTTGTTGTAACTTTCTCATACGAGCTATGTTTTGCACCTAGAATAGATCATTGGATATCTCTCTCCGAGTTATTTTATTTAATAAGTAGAGACAATGCATACCTTGGTACACTATTTTATTGTTGGTTTTGATTGCCTAAGAACATTGTTTAGGGCCCAAAAATCGCCCCACAAGATCGTGACCTTCAAAATTATGAAAAATTCATACAAAATTGATTGTTTTATTATTATAAAAACACTTAAATATGAGTCGTTGATATCAAAATTGGGTGATATATGAGTCATTGATATACCTAAACTGCATTAAATTTCAACCTGACCGTCGACCCTCTTCCCTTTTCCTTTGGCAACCAATTAAAGCACATCTATGACTAACCAACCCGACCATCGACCATCAACCATCGATGATTTTCATTGGTGGATGAAACACTTTCTTAATTCGATCGACCCGACCATCGTCCATTTTGGTTGACTAACAAAAACACTTCTCCAATTTGGATGACCTGACTATCGGTCATCGACCATTTCTTGGTTGACGTGGCATAACATGTGGATACTGACATGGCATGACACACAGACTCTAATATGGAACTTTGGCTAACATGTGGATGCTGACATGGCATGAAATATCATCACTCTCTTTCATTCATTGACTATCAACCCTTTATCTCGGATGAACCAAACACCTTGTCGAATCGGTCAAATCCCGACCATCGACGATCGACCGTTGATGCTTTCTCTTGCTCGATCGAAACACTTCGCCAAATCGACCAACACCCGACCATTGGTCTTCAATGATTTTTGTTGGAGACTAAAACAGTTCGCCAATCCAGTTGACCCAACCATCGACCATCAACAACTTCTTTTGGCCAACTCCAACACTTTGAAATATTTCGACCAAAATATAGATGAATCTGGACCGTTGATCTCTTATTCAAAAATGATCCCGGCCATTGATCTATCAAACTTCACCCAACTATACCGACGCCCAATCATCGACCATCGACCATTATATATTTATTTTGGTCGAACCGAACTCTTTTCCAAACTTACTGATCCGACCATCGACGATTTCTCTTGGTGAATTTCCTACACTTAGAAATTTTCACCAAATCCCTGATGGATATAGGCTATCGATCTATCATTCAAATTGGTATTGACCATTGATTTGATCCATTTTTGAAACAA
>ML841804.1:18458-37242 GCA_009831015.1 Picea engelmannii | reverse complement strand
CAAGGGAGATCAAGGTGTACGTATTGATTAAATATCTGCAAGTCAAACTTATCACTTATTTATATATCACCCTTTTAATATATTTAGTTCTCATTGATGTCTTTTATGTTTGGGGTGTGTTCTTCTCCATAAAATGGGAAACTAACTTAGGCGAGAGCATTTATATGGATTTATATTATGTAACCATATCTACAGTTGAAAACACATATGTTAAATTGTATAGAGAACAAAATGATGAAATACCATGTTGAGGACCTGCAGGTTCCAATGAATGAACTCATATTCATAGAGAATGCCTTTGGAAATTATGCTATCATGAGTCATTACATAATCCGTCCTTTGGGGGACACACTAGGTGAAGGAAATGTAGCTATATGGAAGATGCATTTTGATGAAGCTTGATCTAGGATGGGTGCAGGAGAAGGGATCACATTCACATCACCCCAAGTTTGTAACATTTCCCAACCCAACTGAGGTCCATTACATGCAGAAAAACTCATAAATTAAAATTTTTGCTATCTAATTAATTTCCTGTAGCTGCCAGCTACAAATTACAACCAGATTTAGATACTGTCTGTTACCATTAATTAAATCCATCTACAACATGATAAATTCACACATGAATGCAATTTAATAATTTAGCACAACAACATATAAATCATTCTCAAATACACAGAGTTCATGGACAACAATTTAACTCATAGATACACCATATAAGCAAATAAAACAATTATCTTTTAATTTTTTTGTGCAACCAGTTGTTTGGGATGGATGTTCCACCCAACCATAGAATTTCTGTCCCAAATATCAACAAGAATTCACCCCCAAGCTGGGGCTAGCAATCCACAAAATAGGTTGGTCTCTCATAGTCCACTCACAACTCACTAGTATTCTCCTACATCTATCCCAATTTACTGCCAACTCTCTTCCTCTCGACCTACAAAACCCAAGGAATGTACCCCTTCATTGATCTTAGTCCCTTAGGTGTCCCATTAGTTTATCAGGGTCTCTCTGGCACATGTGACATGGAATCTCTCTGTTGGGAAATCAAGGGAAATCAAGGGAAATCACTGCTAGGAAAACTACCAACAAACAACAACAAACAATTGCTATTACAGTGCAACTCACACAAGAGCTCACTCTTCAGGCCTGGCAACTTGGCTCTTTAGTATTCATCTCCAAAATTCTCCAACATGATATAGAATCGTCCCTACATGGTTATTCCAACTCCAATCTCTCTTTCTTCTCTCTACTTGTTGTTCATGCCCAATAAATCGACTGTCTAAAACTGCTGTAACAACCTATACACATTTCCTCTCCTTTGGTTGCCGTTTTTGACTCACACACTTCCCCAAGCTGATTATACTTAGCCCCCATGCTTCTAATAACTATGGGATGTGACTTCTCACACCCACCCTTTTACATACATTCAATGATTGACTTTGGGGAAACTCAATAAAAAAATAGATTTTAATACATACTGATAGTAAAATTTAGAAATGTGTGTGAGATTAGTAGACATGGGTCATTCCCCCTTTGACTCCTCATAGAAATTATCCTAGGCCCTCCCCTCTCTTGTGGATTAATTCATCCCCCATATTTGTCCATGTCCCCTTAGCACCTTACATCAAATTTTATTATTAAAAGTTAGAAATATATTTCACATATACATCGCTTGGCCGTAGCCACACATTATATATACATTAAGCATTAATTGAAATAGGGATTATAGCGGGGATGTTACATTCCCTCTCCCTTACAATTGTGCACTATCCTCGACACACACTATGCCAATATACATATATATACAAATTTATATCAAAATACTTTAAGAAATAAAATTATGCAATTTCACAACTCCAACAACAGTTCCAACCAAAATATCCTATTCCTATCACCCCATGGACCCAAGGAATGCATCTATTCGTTTATCGGGGATAACCCAAGGAATGTACCATTCATTTATCAAAGATAACCCAAGTAATGTGCCATTATTTTATCAGGTTCCCCAACACATTTTGTCTAGGGCTATGAGATGTGGTTTTGGAACTCTAGCTGCTCAAAATGGAGTCTTTCATTCTATGTTATTCAAAATTGTCAAAACATTGTGGGTATTCTTCCTGCATGTTTTCTTCATGCTCCCATGTAGTATTTTCAGGACTGTAGTAGGTCCATTGAACCTTTACCATCCCTATGGATTTTTTCCTAATCACTTTGAATTTCAGGTCTAGGATGCGTACTGGTTCCACCCAAAAACCCCCTTCGTGCTCCACCTAGATCATAGTCCAATCAATTATGTGGTTATGGTTAGGCATATATTTATTTAATAATGACACATGGAGTACTTTATGCACTTTCAAGGATGCAGCCAATGCTCACATGTATGCAACGGGCCCTATCTTTTCTAAGATTTCAAAAGGTCCACAATGTCTTGCTGCCAACTTCCTAATCTTAATGAACTTCTCTTTGCTTTCACTTAAACAAAACATGTTCACCCACTTTAAAATATCTAATCATCTATTATTATCTACATAAATTTTATGTCTATCTTGGGAAAACTTTAAATTTTTCTTGACCTCTGCCATTTTCTCTTCCATTTCCTTTAATAAATCTGGCCCAATAACTGCTCTGTCTGCCAGATTATCCCAACTCATTTGAGTGTTACACTTTCTTCCATACAATGATTCAAATGGACTCATTTTCAATGAGGCATGATACCCATTATTGTAAGCAAACTCTACTAAGTGGATATAATCCTTCCACTTTGATGGGTGATCCATCACATACATTCTAAGCATGTCCTCAATTATCCTGTTAGTCCTCTCCGTTTTCACATCTAACTCTTGGTGATATGCTGTACTAAGATTTAGATTTGTCATAAAACCTTTGAACACACCTTTCTAAAAATTGGAAGTGAATTTTGGATATCTGTCTAAAACTATTGCCTTAGGAACTCCAAATAGCTTGACAACTTCTTTCATATAAATTTTTGTAATATTTGTTGCTTTGTGTGTTTTATTTACTGGAATGAAATGTGCTTCCTTAGTTAATTTATCCACCACCACCATGATGGAATCATGATGCTTCACTATTGTGAGTAGCTTAGTAATACAACACATTGATGCGTGAGATTGCTGTGGGTGGGATTTTCATTTATGATCGGAAAAACCACAGTATGGAATGGGCAATGGATGCAATAACCCAGCTGGATTCCTATGCTCCTTCTGACATTCTAGACATCTGGATATGTAATTAGACACCTCTTTCTTCATCCCATGCCAAAAATATTAGCTTCTTACAACTGCAATTGTCTTCTAACATCCTGGGTTCCAAACATATGGTACATTGTTCATTTGCCTCAGCACTGCATTTTTCAGCTTAGTGGAATTTGACACTTATACCTTACCTTTTTATAAGAGAATTTCTTCTTCTTTCAGCTCATAACAATTAATTTTTTGTGGAAAATTATCTTTCTATAATGTTTCTTTTATTTTCAAATAGTGTTGATTTGAATTTGCAACTTCAATAATTTTATATTTTAGATCAATCCTGTACATGCTGATGGATACAATATGCATTTCATGAACTCTCCTGCAGAGTGCATCAACCACTTGATTTTCCTTACCTTTTATATGCTTAATTTCAAAATCATATTCACTAAGGAATTTCAACCATCTAGTTTGTATAACATTTAATGTTGGTTGTCCAAACAAATGTTTTAGACCATAGTGGTCTATCCTTACCTCAAATTTCCTCTCCATAAGGTAATGTCTCCACATTTTTAATGCATGTAATGTTCCCCAACTTAACTAAGGAACATTACTTGCGAAAAAACACATAAATTCAAAAATTTCTTCTACTAATTAATTCATGTAGCTTACAAGCTATGAATTTAACACATATTCAACTAGATTCGAGTACCCATAATTAAAATGCACCTACAACATTTCAAATGAACATAAATGCAACTAGTAAAATCATTCACAACAACAATTAAACCATTTGCATACACATAGTTAATCATAGCATTTAAACTCATGAAACAACTCAGAAAAATAGATAAACACTTATCTTTTTAAAATGTTTGTGCAACCAACTACTTGGAAGGGATGTTCCACCCAACCATATACATACTGTTCCAAATATCAACAAAAATTCACCCCTGAGCTGGGGCTAGCAATCCACAAGAGAAGGGTGCCTCTCACAGTCCACTTACATCTTAATATTACACAACCCATTGGTATTCTCTTACATCTATCCCAAATTTCCCCCATCTCTCTTCTTCTCTACTTTCCCAACCCAAGGAATGTACCCCTTCATTTCTCTTAGTCAGTCGAGTGTCCCAATCGTTTATCAAGGTCTCTCGGGCACATGTAAACAATAATATCTCTGTCGTGAACTCAAGGGAATTCAATGCCAAGAAAAACTACAAGTAAACAACAACAAACAAGCCCTTCCTTGCATGCATCAATGCACACACCAAAATATTTATTTGGATCTGTAATATTCAAGAATGGCACACTTTTCAATATGCGCTTCACCTGCTGAAATATCTCTTCACACTTGGAAGTCCATTCAAATTTCAGTCCCTTATTTTGCAAAGAAGTGACCATGCTTGCAATTTTTGAGAATCCTTTTATAAATCTTCAGTAATAACCGACAAGACCCATGAATGATCTGACCTCTGTGACACTTCTTGGCATTGACCATCCTCTAATGGACTCTATCTTCTTAGGATCCACTGCTATCCCTTTTGCTGAAATTATATGCCCCAAGTAGTGAATCTTCTTTTGATAAAATATGCACTTACTTAGCTTAGCATACCATTTACATTCTCTTAAAACTTTTAGAACCGTTCTTAAATGATGCCCATGTTACTCCTTCGACTTAGAGTAAACAAGTATATCATCTAGGAACATAATTACAAACTTTTCTAGGTACTCCATGAACACTCCATTCATCAGGCACATGAAAACAACTGGGGAATTTGATGGTACAAATGCTACTACCATGAATTCATAATGCCCATAGATTCGCCTTAATGCTGTCTTGCTAATATATTCTTCCTTTATCCTCACTTGATGATAATATGATCTCAATTCAATCTTGGAAAATATTCTTGCACCTTTCAACAGATCAAACAAATCATCAATCCTTAGCAAATGATATTTTTTCTTTATGGTGACCATATTTAACTATTTGAAATCATTACACAACCTTGAGTTTCCATCTTTATTTTTCAAAAAATAAATTGGGGCACCCCAAGGTGACACACTTGGGAATACATAACCCTTCTTTAAAAGTTCTTTAAGTTGTATGTGCAACTCATTTAACTTTGGTGTGCTCATTCTGTAAGGTGTGTTGGACATTGGGGCAACTCCTGGAACCAAATCAATAGAGAAATACATGTCTCTCTTTGGTGGCAGTCCTAGGATTTCTCCAAAAACATCTTCAAAATCCCTCAAGATTCGATGGTCTTCAATGCTTGCCACTTTATCTTTGGCTGCCTCTTCCATATGGGTTGCAAAAATATGACACCCCTTCCTGAAACTCATTTTCAACTGCATAGATGGAATTTCTCTAACAACTACAACCCTTGGAATGTCTTGAACCTTGAATTGCTTCTCTTATTCATCAAGACATGTGATTTTGTTGTTGTAACAGTCTAGAAAAACATGGTGTTTTTCCAACCAATCCATGCTAATCAGAAAATCATATGAACCCAATGGCATGATATTCACATCAACCTTTGTGCTGAGTCCATTCATGTCTATTGGACAATATTTAACTAGCTCATTGATTTTCCTCTTAGCCCTTGTGGCTAACTGAACTAACCAAGATTTCTTATGCTTACTCCTTTGCAAGTGAAATCCTTCAACACTGTTATATTTTATGTAACTATGGCTAGCTCCATAATCAATTAAAATTGCTATAGGATTATTATCAATCTTACCTTCCACTTGAATCATGGGATATTGATATTCTTCTTGCTTGTTTTCCAAGGCTACATAAATCCTTGTCATGTTTCTGCCCATGTCTTCCACTGTTTCATCCTCTTAAATGATTTGGATAGTCCTCATTATTTCTCCTTTTTCAGGGAAGTCCATATATAAGTGATTTCCCTCACATCCCCAACCTTGTATAGGTTGTTTCCTTGGTATTTTTCCAAATGAATTTGCAGTCTTGTGCTCATTTTTGGCTGACTAAAATTGCTGACTTGCTTGGGAGTTCCTCTTGAAAAAGGGTGGCTTAAAACCTTTCTTCCTTTGATACCTTTTCCCTTTCATCTTGTCATTCCAAGATTTTTGGAAAACTGGTCTTGCTATGCTCTACTCTTAAAGATGGTTTTCTTTTCTTATGGATTCCTCCAAAGTCTTGGGGTTATCATATTGTATCTTGTCACTGTAGAAATAGGGTAACCCACTTGGAAACCTTTGTATTTTGAAATTCTCATCCTTTATGAAGTCAACATACTTCAACAATTCAAATAACCTCTTCCCATAGTCATCCATTGTCATGCTTCCCAACTTGAGTTGAAATAACTCTTTCGTTTTCCTTCCATAGTAATGCTCAGATAAATATTTCTCTTAGAAATATCCTTTGAATTGCCTCCATGAGATATTTTTCTCATCAAGGTTATTGAATTGCTTAAGCTGTTTCCACCATATGATTTCCTTTCCTTGCAAGTGCTACGTTGCAATTATAACTTTTACCCTTGAGAGGTAATCATAGAGTTGGAAATATTTTTTCATTTCCAATAGCTAGGCGTCGACCTCTTCTCCTTTCCTGTACTCACCATTGAAATTTGGTGGCTTGATTATCCCAAGTTCACCTTGCAAGATGTATGCCTCATGCCTTCTACTTTACCTCAGGATAGGAGACACACTTAGGCTACTCCTTGGCCCTAAACTTGCATGAGCTCTTCTAGTGGATTGCCTTGGAGAATGATGGTGCATGTTCATGCTTCTTGACTGTCTATCATTCCCATGATCATCCCTTTTGATTTTGGATCTAGATGTTGTCACTTTTCTAGAGATAGATTCTTACTTGGTGCCAAAGTTCTTGTTTACTTGCTTATAAAACATATTCAAGCTATGACGTATCTATTCTCGAGACTTCATAATCATTTCATTATCTGCTCTATATCTTTTCACTTATCTATGCAGGCTTCTCATAGTTGTAGCCTCCTTCCATTTGACTCTATATTAACATTTCCCATGACGAAATGAAAACTTATGATATATTATTCATGGCTGTAAGACCCCTGGGCATATTCCATAGCTCCAGTCCTCATATAAGAATCAAAATTGTTTTCCTGTACCTCTAATTATGCAAGAAATGTGCATGTAATAATTAGTTAGAACATCCATAACATAAAACATTTCATTAATTAGAATACATATTATCCTTCATATCAATTTATGAAGAAAATAATACATTAATTCAAAATTCTAATTTCTTATATGCATTCCTCTTTGAAACATCTTTCCAACGACTATACTCATGATTTATTCTAAGTTCTGAGTGAAAAGTTACAACATTTACAAGTTGCAATTTCCACTCATTTACTACTACATAATTTTATTTATTACTTTATAAGAAATTTTAATGCCCAATTCAAAATTTTGGGTGTATATATGTCTTCTCCTTCTCAATAAATTTCCAACGACTATTTGTTTTCTCAAATCCGAGCTCCGAGATGAAAGTTATGGTCCAAAGAAGTTTAGACTGTTTTTCCTAATTTATCCCTGTATGTTACATGCGTCTTATTTCTCTTCCTGCACATTTTCTAGTACCTATATCCTAGATCTAGCTCCATGGATGTCTTCTATGGATCATAATATTTCCATAGACTACTCTTTTTCCCCAAACATACTTTTGAGCAAGGAATTATGCCCTTTGGAAGAAATTTGGTGCCAAAATCTTACCTTAATTGTTTTTGTTGTAACTTTCTCATACGAGCTATGTTTTGCACCTAGAATAGATCATTGGATATCTCTCTCCGAGTTATTTTATTTAATAAGTAGAGACAATGCATACCTTGGTACACTATTTTATTGTTGGTTTTGATTGCCTAAGAACATTGTTTAGGGCCCAAAAATCGCCCCACAAGATCGTGACCTTCAAAATTATGAAAAATTCATACAAAATTGATTGTTTTATTATTATAAAAACACTTAAATATGAGTCGTTGATATCAAAATTGGGTGATATATGAGTCATTGATATACCTAAACTGCATTAAATTTCAACCTGACCGTCGACCCTCTTCCCTTTTCCTTTGGCAACCAATTAAAGCACATCTATGACTAACCAACCCGACCATCGACCATCAACCATCGATGATTTTCATTGGTGGATGAAACACTTTCTTAATTCGATCGACCCGACCATCGTCCATTTTGGTTGACTAACAAAAACACTTCTCCAATTTGGATGACCTGACTATCGGTCATCGACCATTTCTTGGTTGACGTGGCATAACATGTGGATACTGACATGGCATGACACACAGACTCTAATATGGAACTTTGGCTAACATGTGGATGCTGACATGGCATGAAATATCATCACTCTCTTTCATTCATTGACTATCAACCCTTTATCTCGGATGAACCAAACACCTTGTCGAATCGGTCAAATCCCGACCATCGACGATCGACCGTTGATGCTTTCTCTTGCTCGATCGAAACACTTCGCCAAATCGACCAACACCCGACCATTGGTCTTCAATGATTTTTGTTGGAGACTAAAACAGTTCGCCAATCCAGTTGACCCAACCATCGACCATCAACAACTTCTTTTGGCCAACTCCAACACTTTGAAATATTTCGACCAAAATATAGATGAATCTGGACCGTTGATCTCTTATTCAAAAATGATCCCGGCCATTGATCTATCAAACTTCACCCAACTATACCGACGCCCAATCATCGACCATCGACCATTATATATTTATTTTGGTCGAACCGAACTCTTTTCCAAACTTACTGATCCGACCATCGACGATTTCTCTTGGTGAATTTCCTACACTTAGAAATTTTCACCAAATCCCTGATGGATATAGGCTATCGATCTATCATTCAAATTGGTATTGACCATTGATTTGATCCATTTTTGAAACAAAAAAAAATGAATCTCGATCGTTAGTTAGATCCATTTTCCAAATGAATGAAAATAAATGTTGGCAGTTGATTTTCCAAAACTTGGAAACTTTCGAATTCCTTATAAATTTTTAAATTTATTAAAATGATTCTAGGCCATTTATCTTGAGTTTGAATGCGATCTCGACCGTCGATTTGTGAACTCTGTCCAAATTCTACAATGACCATTTAAACAAAAAATTCATCCTTCCAAGTGGAATTTATCTCTGCAACTCTACAGACCGACTCCACTAAACCTCTTAGAAAGTTCTGAGTCATTTGAACATGATTTTTCTCACGAATTTGGGGATTTCTCTCAATTTTTTCACTGTTTTTTCCCAAAGTTGACATAGCACGAAATATGAAACAACAAATTTTCCAAATTCACACTTGTTCTTGGCCCATACAATCTTGATGTTTGAACAAGAAGCTTTGATACCATAATGTAACATTCCTTAGCCCAACTGATGTCCATTAGGTGTGGAAAAACTCATAGATTAAAATTTCTGCTATCTAATTAATTTCCTATAGCTTCCAACTACGAATTTCAACTAGATTTAGCTACTGTCTATTACCATTAATTACATGCATCTACAACATGTTAAAAACATACATGAATGCAATTTAATAATTTAACACAACAACATATAAATCATTCTCACATACATAGACTTCATGCACAACAATTTAACTCATAGATACAACATATAAGCATATAAAACACATATATTTTAATTTTTTTACGCAACTAGCTGCTTGGGAAAGACATTCCACCCAACCATAGACTTATTGTCCCAAATCTCAATAGTAAGTCACCCCTGAGCTGGGGCTAGCAATCCGAAAAACAGGGTGGTCTCTCATAGATCACTCACAACCCACTGGTATTCTCCTATAGCTATTTCGATTTTCTACCAACTCTCTTCCTCTCAACCTACCCAACCCAAGGAATGTACCCTTGATGGAAAATTGGTTTATATTGATAGATAATTGGTTTGGATTGTTTGTTGTCATTGATGTCAACCCTTGGAGAGTGATATTGTAGATTGATGTCAACCCTTGGAGAAGAGGGGATATCGATGGGTAGTTGGTTTAGATTGATAGACAATTGGTTTGGATTGTTGGTTGTCATTGATTTCAACCCTTGGAGAGTGATATTATAGATTGATGTCAACCCTTATAGATTGATGTCAAGCCTTGTAGAAGTATGATAGTGAATTCCGGTAGCACAAAGGTATGTGTAAGGGACATGAATTTGTTTGAGGTATAAAGGCATGAAAATCAGTGAATATGCATGTAAGACTATTATAGATGGATAATACATGTCATGAATTTTCGGTGATATGTGGTATGTCACACAGTTCATCACGGATTAGGAGATACAATATTGAGAAGTTAGAGGACCCTCATGGAACATTCAAGAAGCCCCCAGAAGGCCAAGAAGAATTCAAGTTATCTAGAAACTCCTAGAAAGTCATCCACATAATTAGCTAGTCAAAGTATTTGCAAGAGAGAATTAATTAAAGGTGATTTAGTTGCAAAAAATAGCTAATTAACGAAAGTGGTTAAGTTAAGTGGAAAAAGGTTGAATAGTCAAAGTGGAAAAAGTGGTTAAGTGGACATAAGTGGGTTAATAGGTTAGCCTTAGAAGATGGAGTAAGGAGTAAATTTGTTACAAGGAAACTTCTAGAGGAAGGCACTTGGAAAGTATAAATAGGAGCGCAAGGGACTCCTATTTGCAACTATTTTTTAATATAATTTGATATCCATTTTTGAAAGGTTATTTGGCAGGTATTATTGATAGATCAAATTTGCAGTAGAAAAATCGCAGCTACAGAATCGCAACAACAAAATCGTGGCAAAAAAATTGCGGCAGAAAAACCGCGGCTATAGAATCACGACAGCAGAATCACGGCTACAGAATAAAGGCAACAAAATCATGGCAGAAAAACTGCAGCAACAGAACCACGACAACAAAACCATGGCTATAGAAACAGATCCGTAATAGATCCACAACTACAAGAAGAAAAATATATGGTTTTCATATGTGTAGTGTTGAATCTTTGAATCTGGTTGAGGGTTTGCCTTGTAAATCTGTTGGATGCCCTCTTCGAAGTTTAGGGCTTGTTGTAGAAGGGTTTTGAGGCATATATATTGAAGTATTTTGTTGGTGCATGTATGAGTCTTATTGATATATCTTATGGTACATTGTGAGAGGCTTTTGTTAGTGGTCTTGATATATGATTGGTACACATTTGAGGCTACATAACAATGAGGTTTTGGCACATGATTTGATGTGAGGGTTTATGGTATTTGGTTATGTATAGTGTGATGTATTGCTAGAGAAATTTTGATGGTTATATTGGTATATGATTGAGATACATGTTGGGACATATATTTGATGAGTGGAACATACGTGAGGTGTATGGTATGGTGATGTTGGTACATCTTAATGAGTCATAGTTTGATTATAGTTGATGCATGATTGATACATGTTTGGTAAATTGTTAGAGGCACTTGCTAGTAGTATTGTTGGCACATGGTTTATGGATGATGTGGCATATATGACTTGGTATAGTTATAGAAGCACATATTGATTGTGATACATATTGTTGATGTTTGTAAGTAGTCTTGGTTGATGCACATCTTGGCGATATTGTGCATATGGTTGAGAGTTGTCTCGATGATTGATATTGGCGAATAGATCTGATTGGTTGATGAGATTGATGAGAAAGGTTAATGTGTCAGGTTGTTGTGACAAGTTGTGTTGTGCATAGTTGATGCACGTGTGTTGGTACATGTTATAGGTTGTTTGGTGAAGGTTGATTGGTACATGTTGTTACAGGTTGTTGGTATAGGTTGACAGTGACAGGTTGATAGTGGAAGTGTTTGATTCATTGACATGTTGTCTATATTTGACATTTATATTTCAGGGCGGTTGGATGGGGAAAGGAAAGGGTGTTGTATCCTCCTTCTGGTTGGTGCAAGAGAATCAGGGAGTTGGAGATTCCTTTAGGTTGGAGCCTAAGAACTAGGTGGTTGTATTGTTAGGGTCCTAACCCGCACATAGGTAGATCAATATATTCGGATGTAATAAAGGTCAATATTAATAAGGCCTTTCAATAAAATAGAATAAGGCGGATGTAAGAAGACCTAATAGAAGCTTCCACTTCTAGAAGGATCTTCCTCTAGATGCTTCTCTTGATAGAAATATTTAGTATAAATAAGGGTCGAGGGTATGAAAACCCTAGCTTGGAGATTATTGTAACAGAGCACTACTCGATTGGAGGTTTCCCCCTCGAAGAGGCCTGTGAACATTGCTTTATGAATCAAAGTGCTATTTCTGTTGTTGTTCTTATATCATTTCTGTGTTATTGTGGAGATTATGCTGGATGTATCACTGTTATTCTACCATTTCTAGCATTTTATTTCTGTTCTGCATACTTATTATATCTGGTATCTTGCAAGTGGTATCAGAGCACTTTCCTTGGCATAAATTGTGGGAATTTGTTTTCAGGGTAGAGACATATTCCGATGTCTTTAAGCCACAAATATCTGTCATTACGCGCATAAACCCACGGTTGAGGGATTCATACACGCAAGAAATACAAGTGGTTCTTAAGCGCACATCTGTTGGCCACCCTTGTAACCCCTGTTGGTACTCCTTCGAGTGGTAGTGCATCAGACAACACCTGTGTACAGATCGACCTGGATTTCCTGAAGTCCTCTTTAGATAAACCTATCGGCCGTCGAACTGCTATAGTGTCACCGAGAAAAACACTCGGGAAGATACTCTCTAGTACCTGGGTAGTCGGGTAGTACGACTAAGGGTATGGTCTATCCTCCTTAGTTAGTGCCCTGAGATATTGGGCTGAGTACTACTGTTGGACCCCGCACGTATATCAGAGAGCTATAGCACATGGAAAACCCTTGTCTGTAGAACCCTTGAATACCTAACCCTTGGGGGACATAAACATAAACAAATTAAAACATACCAGATCTATTGCCACGCAACTGTGTTCAGGTTGCCAAGTAAATACACATTTCTTTCTGGTTAAGCATTTGGGGATTTCATCACTGCAGTATTCTTCAAATCGGAGTATAATTCCGCAAGTGTTAAAAAAAAAAAAAAAGGTCTGGAATTTTTTTCACCATTATTTGAGACCTATTCCATTGGATTCATCCCTTATCACATTCATCCATATCGTTTTTCGACAAAATTTTTGATTCCGCCCCCCCCTTTTCAGTTCACCCATCCTCATGGCCCATACCTGTAGCCAAGATCTGGAAACTCGCTTCAACACCTTGCAATCTGGTTTCCTCGAGACCCAAAAAGAAGTGAAACAACTCAGTGCTACTTTTGCCTCCATCGATTCATCCATCAATACAACCATAAATATAACCATGCAGTCCTCAATGGAGGAAGTCAAACAATAACTGACCACCAACTTGAATCTGTCTTTGCATCCCTCTGCACCAAACTGAAGATCCCTATAGATGACCATTTCTCTGAAGCACCTCCAAAGACTGAAGGCAAACATTCCTCCCATTCCCATACCTTTCAGCACCATCACTTTCATTGTGACATACGCCTTCTACGGGTGGATGTGACCAAATTTGATGGCTCGGATCCCACTGGTTGGGTAACCCAACTGGAACATTATTTCTCTTTATACGACATCACATATGACTTGTCCAAACTCTGGTATGGTGTTCTCCATCTAGATCAAGAATGTTGGCAATGGTGGAAATGGAGAAAAACTTCCCGTCAAGGGTATATTGCTTGGACCCAATTTGTGACTGAGCTTTATGAATTCTTTGACATGGACACCAACCATTTGGGCCATTTGACAAAGTTGAAACAATATAGAACAATAGAAGACTTCATAGCTGCCTTTGAGCGCTTGGATTTTCAAACAAAGGGCATGACTGATGCTTTCTTTCGAGAGAGTTTTATCAGTGGCCTCAAGGAGGAGATTCGGGCCCATGTCCTCATGGCTCGAACCTCGACTTGGGTGGAGGCTACTAAAAGAGATAAAGAAGAACAACAGGTTGTACCATATCAAAACCGAAAACCCTCCTTTATCCCTCGCCCTAAACCCGTCACTCCCACTACTCCCTCCGCCCCATTAAAGATCCAAAAATTGACCAGGGCTGAAATGGCTGAACGCCAACTCAAAGGCGTTTGTTATAATTGTGATGACACATATTTCCTGGGCCACAAGTGTAAGGAACAAAATATTTTTATGGCCATCTTTGAGGATATTTCAGAAGAGGATGTTGAAACTCCCCTTGTGTTGGAGTAACCTGAAATCACTGACATAAACCCTCCCTCAAACCCTCCCGAAGAATAACCCGTCATTTCCCTCAATGCTCTCATTGGCTTTTCCAATCCCCAAACCCTCAAGTTAATCGGTTACATCAAGCATCGAAAGGTCATCATTCTGGTTGATAGTGGAAGCACCCATAATATTATTCATCGCCGCATTGCCCAAGAAACTCATTGCTACATCCATGCTGTCAACAATTTCCAAATCATGATTGCTAATGGTGGTTCCATGAAATGTGGAGGGTGCTGTGAAAATGTGCGTCTCCAAATCGGTGACTACCACCTAAAATCCCATATGTTTGCTATCGACATGGGTGGTTGTGACATTGTGTTGGGTGCATACTGGCTAAGAACGTTGGGTCCCATTATCATGGATTTTAAGGTATTAACCATGCAATTCGACCAGGAAGGCCACCAATATAAATTCCAAGGCATCACTGCTGGTTCACCTGAGGTCTTTAGTTCCCATCGCATGGAAATTTTTCTCAAAAATGGTCATTTTGGTGTCATTGCCCAACTCCATGCCATACAAGCAACATAGACACCCCCGGTGCCGCATGACCTCCAAGCTCTCCTTTCTAAACATCAAATGGCATTTTGCACTCCCCACAGACTCCCTCCTTCCCACAGTGTTCATGATCATTCCATTCCCCTTGTACCTGGAAGCCTTCCTCCCAATATCCATCCATATCGCCACCCCTTTTCACAAAAAAATGAAATTGAGAAAATGGTCCAGGAACTCCTTAATGCAGGCGTTATCCGCCCTAGTATGAGCCCTTAATCTTCTCCTGTAGTCATGGTCCTGAAGAAAGAAGGTTCTTGGAGAATGTGTCCTGACTTCCATGCCCTCAACAAACTAACCATTAAAGACAAATTTCCCATTCCTGTCATTGATGACCTCCTGGATGAATTGAGTGGCGCCCAATTCTTTACTAAACTTGATCTTCGCTCAGGCTATCACCATATACGTATGAAAGAGGCAGACATTCCCAAGATGGCCTTTCGCACTCATGAGGGCCACTATGAGTTTTTGGTCATGCCCTTTGACTTGTGTAATGCCCCCTCCACCTTCCAAATCCACATGAATCATATCTTCCGTCCCTTTCTCCGTCATTTTGTCTTAGTTTTCTTTGATGATATCCTCATCTATAGAAAAACCTAGACATACCATCTTACTCATGTGTATCAAGTTCTCCATCTCCTCTCACAACACCAACTTTTCCTGAAACAGTCTAAATGTGCTTTTGGTGCCTCAAAAGTAGAATACTTGGGTCATCTGGTTGGCAATGATGGCGTCAGGGTGGATTCGAAAAAGATTGAAGCTATGAAAGACTGGCTTCACCCAAAGACTCTCAAAATCTTACATGGATTTCTGGGCTTAACGGGGTATTATCGCAAGTTTGTTAAGAACTACGGAAAGATTGCATCACCTCTCATTTCTCTCTTCAAAAAGAACTCTTTCACTTGGAATCCAGCCGCTGCTCAAGCTTTTCAAACCTTGAAGATGACCATGTGCACCACTCTGGTTCTAGCCCTTCCTGATTTCACAAAGGCCTTTGTGTTGGAATGTGATGCCTTAGGGAAAGGAATTGGCACTATCATTATGCAAGAGGGTCGACCTTTGGCCTTCACCAACAAACAACTGTCTAAAAGGAATCTAGGCAAACCCATTTATGAAAAGGAAATGTTGGCTATTCTGCATGCCGTTGATCTGTGGCGCCCTTATCTCTTGGGGAAATGCTTCCAAATTAAGACTGACCATCAAAGACTCAAGTACTTTCTGGAACAATGCATTTCCTCCCAGGAGCAACAAAAATGGGTGACTAATCTCTTTGGTTATGATCATGAGATCATTTACAAGAAGGGAAAAGACAATGTAGTGGTGGATGCACTGTCCCAAAAATATGAAGAAGAAGGATCCCTTTTTACTCTTTCCTTCATTGTGCCTGATTGGCTCCAAGCTGTGCGCCAGGAATGGCTTCAATATCCCAAAAGTTCGCATATGATCTAGCAATTGCAGACTAAGTCTCCGGCTCCCCCAGGGTAATCTTGGATCCTGGATGAGCTTCGATACAAAGGCCGTTTGTATTTAAGTAAACAATCAAAGCTTAAATCCACGGTACTTTATGAGCTTCATGCTACACCCACAACGGGGCACTCAGGGTTCACCGAAACATATGACAAGGTCAAATGTTCTTTTTTCTGGGATGGTATGAAACAGGACATCTGTAATTTTGTCACTAAATGTGAGGTGTGTCAACGCAACAAGGGAGAAACAGTCAAATCTCCGGGCACACTACAACCGCTTCCAATTCCACCTGCTATTTGGAAGGATATCTCTATGGACTTTATTACCGGCTTACCCAAATTAGGGAATAAATTAGTCATCATGGTGGTTGTGGATCGCCTTTCGAAGTATTCTCATTTCTGTGCTCTTCAACACCCATTTATTGCATCCACGGTGGCTCAAATTTTCATGGACCAGGTCTTCAAGATTCATGGCATGCCGCACTTTATTGTTTCTGATCGTGACCCATCTTTCACAAGCAATTTTTGGCAAGAACTGTTTAAGCTACAGGGCACCCAATTGCATCTCAGCACAACTTATCATCCCCAGATTGATGGTCAAACGGAAGTTGTCAACACGTGTTTGGAAACATATCTGAGGTGTTTTGCCTCTGAAAAACAACATCAGTGGGCGCAATGGCTACCCCTAGCCGAATGGTGGTACAACACTTCCTACCATACAACTACTCACATGACTCCTTTTGAAGCAATATATGGACAGAAGCCACCTTCCGTTCTCTCATACTTACTGGGTACCTCGAAGGTCCAGGCTGTTGACCAAACACTTACAGTTCGAGAGGATATTCTTCGTACCCTTAAAGAGAAATTGGTCATGGCACAAAATCATATGAAGCAACAAGCAGATCAAGGTCGCTCTGAACGTCAATTTGCAGAAGGGGATCAGGTGTTTCTGTGAATACAACCATACAAGCAAAATTCCCTCAAGGCCGAGCATTGCCAGAAGCTAGCGCCCAAATTTTATGGTCCTTATATAGTTCTCAAGCATGTGGGACAATTCGCATAACAGTTAGCTCTGCCCAGTCAGTCGAAGCTACATCCAGTTTTTCATGTTTCATGCTTAAAGAAGGTGATTGGATCTAGGTGCCAAATTCAAACCAACCTTCCCGAGTTAGCTAAAGAATGATCCATTTGGCTATAGCCAGAAGCAGTTTTGGACCAGCGTGAGCGTCGCTTGTGTCAGAGAACCATCAAGGAAGTGCTAGTCCAGTGGAAAGATATGACTCCAACAGATGCCACTTGGGAGCCAACTACCATTCTACAACAGTTTCCACACCTCAAGGCTTGAGGACAAGGCTGTTTTTAGGGGGGTGGACATGTTAGGGTACTAACCCGCACATAGGTAGATCAATATATTCAGATGTAATAAAGGTCAATATTAATAAGGCCTTTCACTAAAATAGAATAAGGCGGATGTAAGAAGACCTAATAGAAGCTTCCGCTTCTAGAAGGATCTTCCTCTAGATGCTTCTCTTGATAGACATATTTAGTATAAATAAGGGTCAATGGTATGCAAACCCTAGCTTGGAGATTATTGTAATAGAGTGCTACTCGATTGGAGGTTTCCCCCTCGAAGAGGCCCGTGAACATTGATTTCTGAATCAAAGTGCTATTTCTGTTGTTGTTCTTATATCATTTCTGTGTTATTGTGGAGATTATGCTGGATATATTACTGTTATTATGCCATTTCTAGCATTTTATTTCTATTCTACATATTTATTATATCTGGTATCTTGCATGTATCCACCTTCTGGTTGTAGCCATAGAACCCAGGTGGTTGTAGCCTCCTTCTGGTTGGAACCAAAAAATATAGGGAGTTGTAACTTCCTTAAGGTTGGAGCCTGAGAAACTAGGGGGTTGGAGCTTCCTTCTAGTTGGAGCTGAAGAATTGGAAATTGGTGCTTCTTTGAATGCAATTCTTAAAGACATATAAGAAAACCATTCCATGGTTTTCTCCCGCATTGGGTTTCCACGCAAAATACTGGTGTATTTTGCATTGTGTGGATGTGTCTATTATTGTTTATTATGCACTGATGGATGTTAATGTTATTGTTAGCGATATTTCTTGTAGGGGGGATAGAATGCAAAAGAATGGGTTAAAAACCCACTTTTCCTAAGTTTTGTGTGATAATGCGCCCGTGGTAAGTAACGAGCAAGTTCGAGCGGCAACGATTCGCGCGCCTAGATCTACGGCGC
This sequence comes from Picea engelmannii, assembly GCA_009831015.1. Lineage (NCBI taxonomy): Eukaryota > Viridiplantae > Streptophyta > Pinopsida > Pinales > Pinaceae > Picea > Picea engelmannii. The sequence goes on along the minus strand of ML841804.1, from coordinate 18,492 downwards.
ATATAGAATTCCGGACCCCCCTGCCTTTCGACCT